>ONZH01018599.1:0-33310 GCA_900303285.1 Rhinella marina | reverse complement strand
TACTCATGCTGCTTCCGCCGCCTCCACACACTGTAATTAGCTGCCGCTACCTCCAAATTATGTAATTGTGCCACTCTACGGTATGCTGCTGTTGCTGCCGCCTCCACACGCTGTGTTCTAGCTGCCGCTGACTTCAAATTATGTAATTGTGCCACTCTGTGGCCTACTAATACTGCTGCCACCGCCTCCACACACTGTGTCCTAGCTGCCGCTACGTCCAAATTAAGTAATTATGCACTCCGTGGCCTACTCTTGCTGCTGACGCCGCCTCCAAACGCTGTGTCCTAGCTGCCGCTACCTCCAAATTATGCAATTGTTCCACTCTACGGTATGCTACTGCTGCTGCTGCTGCCGCCTCCACACGCTGTGTCCTAGCTGCCGCTACCTCCAAAATTATGTAATTGTGCCACTCTACGGTATGCTGCTGCTTCTGCTGCCGCCGCCTCCACACTGCCGCTATGTCCAAATTATGTCATTGTGCCACTCTGTGGCCTACTCATGCTGCTGCCGCCGCCTCCGCACGCTGTGTTGTAGCTGCCGCTACCTCCAAATTAAGTAATTGTGCTACTCTACGGTATGCTGCTGCTGCCTCCAAACGCTGTGTCCTAGATGCCGCTACGTCCAAATTATGTAATTGTGCCACTCTGTGACCCACTCATGCTGCTGCCGCCACCTCTGCACGCTGTGTCCTAGCTGCCGCTATCTCCAAATTATGTAATTGTGCCACTCTACGGTATATTACATTCACATTTTTATGACTGCTGCTGTCTCTCAGGGTATGTCACTGTGCCGTTCTGTCTCATTAAAATTAGTACGACTCCTTCTGCCTCTCCCACTCTGTGGCCTTGAAATGTATTTGACTGCTGCCTCTTGCAGCTGCTGTTACGGTGCCACTCTGTGGCCTTGAAATTTCTTTGACTGCTGCCTCTTGCAGCTGCTATTACTGTGCCACTCGTTGGCCTAATAAATGAATTCAACTGCTGCTGTCTCTTGCAGCTGCTGTTACGGTGCCACTCTGTGGCCTTGAAATTACTTCGACTGCTTACTCTTGCAGCTGCTGTTACGGTGCCACTCGTTGGCCTAAGAAATGTTTTCGACTGTTGCTGCCTCTTGCTGCTGCTGATAAGAACATGTGCTACAGTTGATCTTAACTCTTTCAGTCCCGGAGGTTTTTTCGGCTTTGCGTTTTCGTTTTGCGCTCCCTGCCTTCAAACAGCCATAACTGTTTTATTGTATAAGCATGTATAAGCGTGTAATAGAACAGGTTCTGTCGAAATGTATGTGGAATCAGTGAATTGGTATAAAAAACATGCACTTTTAGTATTCTAGTAGGATCTTGGGCCTCTGCACGATTCTTTATAGCTGGCGCTAACATTGACCTGTAATGCTGAGTTCAGACTTGAGTTTGGTGAGTTTTGGCCCCTTAACTGCCTAAATACATAAAAGTGTGCAGCGATTCTAAGAGTGAAGCCTGTTATGTGCGTGTCACACTGGCTCACAGTATTCTTTCACTGCCACATTAGACTCCCTATTAGTGTTGAGCCTATGCTCGGCTCCGCTCGGTGTTCGGCCGAACACCGAGTGTACTCAAGCGCAATGCTGGCAATCACTGTAATGTTGATTTGTACGCTAATGCTACGAATTGTATGCTAATGGGTATGAATTTGTATGCTAATGCGTACGCATTTGGACGCTAATGTGTACGCATTGTGCGCTAATGCATACAAATTCAGTTAATTAGCATACTTTTACAAGCGAAAGGAGTAAAAGAGGAGAAGTCGCAATTCTGACCGTTTCCTATTAACCAGACACCCTCCCCTCTTCTGAGCGGGGGGTTCCTGGTTTAGTCCCATTGACTAACATTATGCTCGAGTGCTCGGCCAGAGCACCCGAGCATACGAGCACAGAGGTGCTCGCTCAGCACTACTCCCTATGCGTTTTACTGCAAGGCACAGTGTTCTACACCACTATCCAGGCTCTCTGCAGCCCGGAAGTAGCCGTGTTTTAACGCGATTCGCAACAAATTTATTCGGATCGAAGCGAATCTTTCTCGAAAATTCTGCGAACCAGCCTAATCGAATTTTTGAAAAATTCTCTCATCTCTAGTTAATACCGTATGTGTATAATAAAGCATGTTTTCCAGCGTTACTAGCAATATATATGTTACAAAATTGCACTTTTTCCCAAATGTGTGCAAATAAGCATATTTTATTGCATCAATAGCAGCATATATTTTGAAAGCAGGACTTGTCCAATTGCACCTTGTTTTGTCATAAAACCTGTTGCAAATTTTCTATAGTTGCTAAGTGTATACAGTAAATATGTTTCATGTTGTACTCCTGCTGCTTCTCTGGTACTGCCATGTCTTTATAGACATTGTCATCAGCATAATTTTTGAACTGCTTGCTCAGAACAAACCACTATTTTTTCCAATACCACCGTGTTGGCAGGTGTTTGTCCCCAAAAAGAGACAATTTGTAGAGCAATTTTTCTTTTTCATTTTAAAAAGCATAACAAATCCGATGATCCATTGTGATTTTTAAACAGGCTGTTTGTTCATACAATAAATTTCAGGCCAATTGGACAGTTTAGATGATCAAATTTATTCATACTCAAAACTAATTTTCCAATCAATTCATTAGATTCTGACCTGAAAGTTTGAAGAAATTTGCTTCTCTCTGTTAAACGTTCACAATTTATTAAGTTCAAACTTTTGATGAATTGCATAAAATACATTTACAGCTAACAGTGTTTTTCTGACATGATAAATGACATAATTCTAGCGGCATGCAACCACCGCTAGGGAAGCAAACTTCATTTACATTTATATGTGTAATATTCAGTGTAGAAACTGCAGATAGTCATTATGATAGTGTCATGACAAGGAAGAGAAGTAGTTCAGTTTTAAGCATCCTCCCAACCTGTATGTCAGTCATATGTCCCTACATTACTGGTGAAAACGTAAATGGCAGCAATTTTAGATCATAAATCAGGTGCTGAAAGAATCTTGCTCAACTCAAAGAAGACCAATAATTTAGGAAGTATTGTCAGTATTAAGAAGGGATATACTGTAGGTCCCATACTTCCTTTCCCTTCTTAGGGATCAAAGTAATTATTGCTATTAACATGGTTTAGGCTAGCTTACTCCAACAAAGCATCAGAAGACTTTCAATAATGTAGAAGAAGCACTTCTGCATACTATCTTTATACGTCATGTTGAGACCGTACACCCCTGAACAAATTCCCTTTAATGGATTTCAATGCTAGTTTAAATTCTGTAAGTGATATAGAGAAATCTAAAAAATTCTGCCATTCTGGAAGTTTTAAAAGAGGAATAAACTCCAAATATTGATTATTATATTGCTGTTCTCTTTTAGGCTTGATTAAACTAAACTACATTAATAAATTATTAAGAAATTATTTATTTTGGTAGTATCATCAGATAATTGGCCCTGTGTTCTAATACATGGAATAATAAACTTCTTGTTTTGGTTCTTTCTTTATCAGTTATGGTCCTATGTGAAACCTCTGACCCTAAAACAGATTTTATTTTGGGCTTTGGTATATATATATATATATATATATATATATATATATATATATATATATACAGTGCCTTGCGAAAGTATTCGGCCCCCTGGAATTTTCAACCTTTTGCCATATTTCAGGCTTCAAACAAAAAGGTATAACATTTCAAATTTTTGGCGAAGAATCAACAACAAATTGTGAAGTGGAACAAAATTTATTGGATCATTTAAACTTTTTTGTAATAATAAAACTGAACAGTTGCGTGTGCAAAATTATTCGGACCATTTACTTTCAGTTCAGAAAACTCACTCCAGAAGTTCATTTAGGATCTCTGAATGTTGTCCTAAATGACTGATGAAGATAAAGGGAATCCACCTGTGTGTAATCAAGTCTCCGTATAAATGCACCTGCTCTGTGATAGTCTCAGGGTTCTGTTTAAAGCACAGAGAGCATCATGAAGACCAAGGTACACACCAGGCAGGTCCATGATACTGTTGTGGATACCAAAAGATTCCCAAGCTTTAAACATCCCAAGGAGCACTGTGCAAGCGATCATATTGAAATGGAAGGAGTATCAGACCACTGCAAATCTACCAAGACCCGGCCGTCCCTCTAAACTTTCATCTCAAACAAGGAGAAGACTGATTAGAGATGCAGCCAAGAGGCCCGTGATCACTCAGGATGAACTGCAGAGGTCTACAGCTGAGGTTGGAAAGTCTGTCCATAGGACAACAATCAGTCAAGCACTTCACAAATCTGGCCTTTATGGAAGAGTAGCAAGAAGAAAGCAATTTCTCAAAGATATCCATAAAAAGTCTTGTTTACAGTTTGCCACAAGCCACCTGGGAGACACACCAAACATGTGGAAGAAGGTGCTCTGGTCAGATTAAACCAAAATCGAACTTTTTGGAAACAATGAAAAACGATATGTTTGGCATAAAAGCAACACAGCTTATCACCCTGAACACACCATCCCCACTGTCAAACATGGTAGTGGCAGCATCATCATGGTTTGGGCCTGCTTTTCATCAGCAGGGACAGGGAAGATAGTTAAAATTGATGGGAAGATGGATGGAGCCAAATACAGGACCATTCTGGATGAAAACCTGTTGGAGTCTGCAAAAGACCTGAGACTAGGACGGAGATTTATCTTCCAATAAGACAATGATCCCAAACATAAAGCAAAATCTACAATGGAATGGTTCAAAAATAAACATATCCAGGTCTTAGAATGGCCAAGTCAAAGTCCAGACCTGAATCCAATTGACAATATGTGGAAAGAGCTGAAAACTGCTGTTCACAAACGCTCTCCATCCAACCTCAAAGAGCTCGAGCTGTTTTGCAAGGAAGAATGGGCAAGAATTTCAGTGTCTAGATGTGCAAAACTGCTAGAGACATACCCCATCGACTTGCAGCTGTAATCACAGCATAAGGTGGCGTAACAAAGTATTACTGCAAGGGGACCAAATAATTTTCAGTTTTATTATTACAAAAAAAGTTTAAATGATCCAATGAATTTTGTTCCACTTCACAATTGTGACCATCTTTTTGTTTGAAGCCTGAAATGTGGCAAAAAGTTGAAAAGTTTCAGGGGGACGAATACTTTTGCAAGGCACTGTATATATATATATATATATATATATATATATATATATATATATATATATATATATAATTTTTTTCTTTTGTCCCTTTTCTTAATTTATGTTTCACTATAAAGAATTTTAAGACAAGAAATTTCAATGAATAATAAACCTCTTAAAAGGGGCTTGCTATTTTTTCCCCCAAGATTATTCATGATAGATAACCAATAAGGGTAAATATTGGTATTATACTACTGTACAATGATTTTTCTTCTTAAGCTTGGCCAGAACTGGAACATTGTGAGAGACTCCTCTGGGTTCATACACTAGTTTATCTATGTACAGTAATGAAAAATTACTGAGCAACAGAGAATCAAATGAATTCTAGATAGAAACTGAAAAGTTTTACTATCGCAAAAGTGTTACTAAATGTTTTGAAGGGATTATTTACACACCAAACATCAATGAACCCAGTCTCTTGATTAATAATAATGACGGTGAGAAAAACAATTTTTAGATACCTTTAGAGTTTATCCAGGTCATTGTTCATCATATCATTGTAATCCCCCAATCACCAACACAAGACATTCTCTCTTATTTGAAACATACCCAAGAAGAAAAATAATTATTTCTGAAGAATAAGAAGATGAAACATAAACAAAGGATACAATACAGATCTTCCAGGACTCCATATCATTATATTCTGCAGCATAGGAAATATGAAGCTGATGTTTTTAGAAGACAAAAAAAGAGTGAATTTTGGCCCACCCATCTTTTCTTTACAAGTCTGAGATTCTTGTCTAAAAGACAAACAATGCTTGGGAAGGTATCCATTAATAAAATCAAATATTGCCCTTTGTCTTTCTCCCAAGTCATGGACATTCCATGTTAGGACGATAATCCCTACCTTATAGGTAAAAGAAGAGAATAGGAATTTATATAGCCCTATCTCACCCAAAACTTAACCCAGTGTTCCTCCTTGATCCATGGGGGCATTCAATAAAAATCCATAAACCTCTATCTTCAGCATCAACTTTTCTGATTCCCACAAAACAAAATAGCTTACTAATATTAGATAAATCAACAAAATCATCACAAATCCGTAGGGTCCATCTAATCTGATGCTTCTTTAGGGGAAGAGAAAAATATAACAGAACATGTATTTTAGCTGGAAACATCAAAAAATATGCAATGCCTGCTTGACTTTTCGATCTTTTAACAAACTTATTCCCTTGTCTTTTTCTCTAAGTATCTTTGGAGTAGACTGAAAAAGTGCAATTCAGTTACTCTTTTCTCTGGCCATTTTTTATTATGTTCCTTTTAGCATAAAATGGTGACCAGAATAGGACAACCCCCAACAGTTTTGTTGGATGGAATTCTATGTATTCAGAGGAGCAAGCTTCATTAACAGTTTTTCCCATCCAATTTTACACGAAGGAGACCACATCATTATTCTCTACCACATCAGGAAAAAGTATCTCAATATTTCAACAGTTCTCGATCCATCTGTCATGCTGCACGGAAGGGGCAGTCCCCACAATCAGTGTGTAAGTAATCCCAGCTGGTGTATTTCATTCAACTTGATATATTCTTTATTGTGGCCAACAAAAAGTAGTTTTTCAGGACACGTTTCGGCCCGTCCAGGCTGGATGAGCTGAAACAAGTGGGAGAGAAACAAGTGGGTAGAGGCACACTTCTCTCATTGATCCATCAGACTGCTGTATGAGCGCTCTTTCAGATCATTAAGGAATCAGTCAGGGAGGTCTGACACTGGTGGACCACCCTAAGTGTGGACTATAAGAGAGAGTCACCTTATAGTAAACTTTGTATTGCTAAAAAGTGTCTCTAATAATCCAGAAATTTCAGCAAATGCCTTAGCATGTCATGTGGCCATCCAACCACATGGTGACTATATTTTGGTTACAACCCAACACAGCGTCTTCAAGATCCGCAATCTCAAGGCTATACCACACTGTCCAATGTTATGTATCACCGCTTATTTGTATTGGTCTGATTATATAGGCCAACCTCATTTAGTTCTGTTGATTATTGGCAGCACATCCTTTATTACATAAGATATGTCCTGCCGATAATCGGCCATCTTTTAACCTGATGAAACATGCCCATCAGATAACAAATGAGTGTGTGTCAGTCATCGGCTGACTGGCTGCTCAAGTATATTATATGGCTTAGATATAAGGAACAAGTAATCCTATGAGCTCTTGTCCCTGATAATTGTGCTGAAAATCGTGCAGTCTAATTAGGCCCTTTTTCCCAGATATTTCGTTTCTTTAAGAGCAGATTTAAGGTCCTCTTTCTAATCTGCACCTCGGCCACATTATTTTTTTTAACAGCAGTCAAAAACTCCTCCAGCATAACCGTACCTAAAAATGCCCCCCCCCCTCCCACCAGGACCTGCTTTACCACTTTATGATTTATGTGATGTCAACCTAGTTTTACTAGCCACCAGTAAGTTTCAAAACATTTTGCTAATTTGTATCAATTTATCATCAACATAACTTTTAGGTAAAGTACATATTCCCCTGGTTTGAGAGGCTGATTTTAGGGAGACAATTTTATTCCTACAGTCCATGCTTATCTTCCTCTTACTGCAGTCGCAGACTCTGTGCCACTTACCATACTATAGTTGCCAGGATCATCTCCATGTTGCAGCCTCAATCATCCTGCCTAATATACCCTAAGAGCATGCACATGCTCCCTTCCAGCCTTTTAAAGTGCCAGTGTGTGTGCTCACTAAACCTTCCCCAACCAAAGGCCTGGGTATTTAGGGCACCCTCTCTAGGCAGAGGGCACATGAGCTTTAGGTTCCCTGGTGACCAGCAAATGTGCAGTGAAGTCTATTGCATCTGCAATTTATCCAAGATTTCTCGAGTGCATCCCCCATACTCTGGAACTCGCTACCCCAACATATCAGACTCTAACCTATAGTGGAATCCTTCAAAAGAAGCCTAAAAACCCACCTCTTCAGACAAGCCTACAACCAGTGACCCTGTTGCCTCTACACCGCCTTGACTGGCTTTACCTTCACCTACTGTGTCCTTCTCCCATACCATGTAGATTGTAAGCCCTCACGGGCAGGACCCTCTCTCCTTGTGTACCAGTTTGTAACTCATCTTGTAACAATAATAATAATAATAGTAATCTGCATTTAAACTGTCTTATCTTCCACATACATGTATGTGTACTTAACTTTCTTTTTAAGTTTAGTTCTGTTTACTCAGGTTGTATTCCTGCCAAACACTGAGTCTTCCCTGCCTGTGTCTGCACTACTCCCCTGCCTTACAGTCTATCCTGTGTTTGCATTTATCTACACTTCGAGTCTGCTTTCTGGACCTCAAAACCAGCATTCAAGCCTAAGTGATTGCTTAGTCTATATCTGTAGTTTTAGTGTTTTTTTGTTGGCTTTTTCTTCTTGTGAGCTCCTGATGCCTGACCCCAGTAAGTGAGCTGCCAACTACACTGGGACTCTTCTAGGAGGTAGCAGATTGGTTGACCCTTCATAGGGGTTTAAGGGTGAATACCAAGAAAGCACCAGAATGACGCCCTAGGTTTATCCCAACATCAAACAACACGGTTATTGATTAGTTGGCACAATGGATCCACACTCATTGATCCATATCAGATATTTTATAATTAGCAGAATTAAAATATAGATGAACACTCAACTCTCTAAAAAGAGAGGAAAGGCCTTTTTAGACAATGTGTGTTACACTGGTGTCTCTGACATCTATGGGTCATCAGCCAACCACACCTGGATTATTCCAAAAAGTAATGGCCTGGTAGCTCCCCTTCAGGGAAGGCCAGGTCCATGCATGGGTGAAAAGTAGGGGGCTGCCAGGATAATGCCCTTAGATATAGCCAATGTCAAACCAGTTGGTTAGTACTTTGGTTCTCTACTCACTGTCTATAACAATCTCTAGGCAAATAGATTTTTAGTTTGTTTTATAATTTGTAACAATTTATTTATTCTTCTCTCTTTCCTGTGAGCAGCCATATTGGAGACACACACTTCCTCTTTGCATTTCTTTGTGCGTGCTTTATTGCATATATCATAAATTACATTAAATGGTGAGAAAAATATCATATTATTACAGTCTCAAGAAGAGATGAAGTATTGTTTGCTCCCTCAGAGACCAACTTAGTGTAAGTGTATACTGTTTTTAACCTGCCTATAACAACAGAACTGACACTTGTCATTAAATCCCAGACCCTCCACTGACCCTGTCGCAGTCTTCAAAGAAAGGCTGATTTGAAGCATAGAAAACAGGAAATGTCAACTTATTTATAATAACAAAAAAGTAGTAATTTAAATAATATATCATTTTCTGACAATACATTTGGCTTAAAATTTTGACTCCTTCACAGTAACCCATATGGTATACTTGTATTATATTAAAGTGCTACAATTTAGCAACCTCTTTTCTGATAATCATTAGATTGGCCACCTAATGGGTTATGCGCTCACTCGCTCACTCGCTCACTGCTAAACACAAATAAAAACATGTTTTACATTTCAACACACGCTGTTCCTTCAAGAAGGTGAAACGTTTAAAATAATGTATATATTGAAATGCCAGTCTGGCAAAGGAAGTATCCATCACATTTATGTCCAAAATGCAACAGTCACTACTTCTGAAAAATAATAAAATCTGCCATCTTACCCTGAATCAGTGTGATTTATAGAGGTGTGTTTAGCATCCTGCCATACTCATATTTCCACAGTATAAATAGTGAATGTGTGTGATTTACTAAAGATAACTTTGCTTTCACAAAGTGACAGTGAAAACATTCAGCTGTATTCATTGTAGAACATGTTGTACCTTATTTGATAATGTGTCTGCAATAATAAATACAAATAAAATATATTGTTCTTTATATTTTGTAGAATAAAAATGCTGCTCTTCTGCTATGACATGGGATAAATCAGTACTAGAGCTGTACACCTTTATATCACTGCACAAAACAGATTTTTCTATCTCCTTTCATGAAAATATGATGTGAAGTCCAAAGCAGTTCAGGGATTTATAGATGGTAATGGGCAACACTATATGTATTATATATGTTGCTATTTCTATGGTAGCTTCAACTTATAAGAACATTGTGTAAGGACAGTTATTCAACTCATAGTTCTAGCGAATAGGATTTCAGCAATAGAACTCATATCATATTTTGGCATAAAATATGTATATACCCGCTGCTCTTTTGATGTCTTTCTCTAGTGTTACTGGTCATGTTCGCTGTTTATGGATTTTATTGTTTTTGCAATGAAAGATACAAGAAGTCCTAAGACTTTGAGGGAAATATGTCATATTTCTTTTCTTAGTTACTTTTTTTTAAGACTTGTCCTCACTGTTTAAGACAGAATTGTGTGTGTCAATTGTATTTAAAGTCACAGCATGGTTGATCAATTTGACACCATGTATCTCTTTTACTCTTTTATGTGTTGTATTTGTCAGGGTTTGTGATTGTAAAGGTAAGTGGTAGTATTTTTGAATGGAGAAAATGTGCCTAGAGACAATATTACAGAAATGATCAGAAGTAAGTGGAAATTAGGTTGTCTAAAATCTTTCAGATTCATATCTATGAAATCGGTTGTGACTGTCAGTAGATCGATACTAGTGGAAATGCTAAAGCTACTATTTATGATGGTAGAGCTGGTAGTAGACAGTTGAAACTACAGAGTTAAAATATTTATAAAAAAGGTTATAGTCCATACAGCATGATCAAGTGTACCTTTCTCTCTCCAATGATTAACTGTAAGCATTGTATAAGTAAACAGTCTTTTCACCATTAGTACCATTAGCACCATTAGCAGTGGTACTATGATAAAAGTTGCATATGATTCCTTTAAGAATAAAGCATGCTAATAAAGATAATGTTTGCTTATAGGTTTTAATTAAGTTTTTGAATTTGGCAAGTTGCCTTCTGCTAGAACTCAAGTGGGATCCAATAAAGAACGATAACGAGTCACTTGGCAATCCCAGAGCTTACTTTACTTTATTGCATCCAATTCACACTCACATCAACATTTGGTGATGTTTCAGTCATAAGGGAATTGGTAATTTTTGTCATTTATTTTTTCTTTTGTGGTTTGCAGGTTAAAACACACACTAAAACACAGCTATAGGTCTTAACATACAAAAAGAAGCCTTACAGGTATCATAGACAGGGATCCGCATCTCAGTTCATCCCTTACTTCTTTATAAATAACTAAAGAGTCCCTGTAATTTTGAGGCATTGCCTTGTTAGTATATGAGGTATACGTCAAACCTTATCACTTGGGTTAGGAAGGAAGGAGACAATTACCAACTACTTCTATTCTTTCCTAATGAAAGGCTTAGGATATTATGAAGCACTCACCTTTTCTGCCACTATAGCTCTGCCTATATTAAATTAAGAAATAATGAAGGATAAGCAACAAATATTCAAAATATAAAAAGTACAGGAATAAAAAGTTGCAGATGAATGTATTCATATAAAAATACTCTCTAGTATTCCAGGTTAAATTGAATTCCAGTGGATTGGCACCTTGAATTTTCTTAAAATAACATCTACAGCTAAAGGCAGAATCTAACATAGCCACACAAGAAGAAAAGAAGACTAACTTCTATCAGTGCATTCCTCATCAAATGAGTTCCATCATGTTATTATCCAGTGTGCTGAGAACATTTCATACATCTTCTATAATGAGCAAGTCCCAGATGTAGAGACATAAATGTCAGTGTAAAGATGTTACTTATAAATTGGCATTTAATAACACATCAGTTGTAAAACATTATTAAAACATTTTAGGAAATCGCTCTTACAAGCTTTCTGGGAAGAGCAAGTCAAAAGAATATTTAAAACCTGCAGGTGACCTTTTATATATTATGAATATAATAGATTTAGTCATTTGCATATTAAAGGTAGTGGAGGTCATTTTTGTAAGTATTTTCCATAGTGAAAGGCACCCACTGGAAGAAGATGAAGGAGGGACACAAGTATTTAATCATAAATTGATTCAGCTTGAATTTGCACCTGGTGGCAGAATATTTTTCTTGTAACAATGTTTGTCACCATAACACAATGACACGGTGTATCATTATTACTTTATTAGAAAGTTTGTAAAGTTTGTTTTCAATATGGAAACAAATTGTACCAGAAATATTCAGAGCAATTAGGTCCTGTGGACTTTCAAAGTTATAACATATTATTTATAACTTTATTATTTTTATCTTTGAATTGAAATTCTTTAATATTTTATTTTTTCAAGGATATGAAATGATCCTAGGAAACTTTTATTAGTACACCATTATTTGATTTCTTCTTTTAAAAGCACTTTAACATCATACTGCTAGGGAAGTTTAATCATGTAGTCATTAGTAAGGGATTTCTACTTTTAAATTCTTTTGACATTCCTTAATAAGATTATATCTTAGGGTCTATGGCTAGAATACCTACTCATGTTCTAAATTAGTAGGTGAGTATGTCACTCAGTAAATACTTAGACTTTTTTGATCAAATATTCCTACTCCACCACAGTAACTCTGCACCACAAAGAATTATGGTATATGGAAGTCAATAGAGTATTAAAAAAATAATTACTTTTTATGATCTCAGATGTTTATTGTGTTGACATGGGGACAAGGCACAGGGGGCAGAGAGGCTGAATCAGCATGATGTAGAAATTCATGGAGGCTCTGCTCATAGCACTGCTTTAGTGTATAGAAAGCACAAAGACTGTATTGTGAGGGGTCAGAAGTTCTAAGTCATCTGATCTGTTATTTCCTAGGAAGCAATGCAGTTTTATGAGACTCTGCTCCCTCTGTGTCTACAAATGGGGGGCCACTCCCTGTCATTGAAGCCACTACTTACTAAGAAATGTGCTTTGTGACGAAGTAATTTGTCACAAAGCAAATTTTTTTGTAAAGTTTGGTGAAGCAGCCAAATCGAATTTTTAAGAACTTCGCTCATCTCTACTGACAATTATCAAACTGTCAAATGGGCCATCTTGAGCTCCAAATGAGCAGTGATTTAAATGTATAAATTACATATTTTATTAAATCCTGTACCATAAAACTATGTATAAAACTGCTCAGCTCCTCCTATTCTATAACATGTTGCTTGCATATTGCACTGCATTTTCTGCCATCTGATAGGCATATGGTAAATCATGCACTGATTCGTACATTACTTATGTCCATAAGATTTTTTTTCTTCAAATACAGATACCTTATGTGAACTGGCTCATAGAGGGCAAATTTATTAATATAGAAAACTAGAAGGCCATGCACTTTAAAAATAGAATACTGCTATCCTCACAAATGAATTGTGAGGACATTCATAAATGATAGCTCATAATATTAGCCATAGTAAGTATTGATACTAATACAAGGATCAATACAATCAACATATGATTTATTTATTTATTTGTATATGAGAAAAGGAATTTTACAAAGTTTAATTGATTTAAAAAAAAATATGAATATCTTAAGGAAATAAAAATTATATATAATTCATCTATCACTTGCCCTCATTTCAGTTTTAATAAGCTCTCTTGGCTCTCTTATCTTTTTTATGTTCATTCCAGAGCAATTAAAAAGAAATGCAAATGACATAGCTTTTTTTCATAAAGTCGTTCTTATGAAACTTCATTAAAGTAAAAAAGTATTGCATTTATTAAATGATCTAATTAAGTCAGGGTTTTGTCATTGATGTGTAGACCAATATTACAATATTAATACCTTCATGTCTGCTGTTGTATTCAACTTCACAGATTATAGAAACGATAGTTTCAAAAAATGCTTCAGAGAAGATTAAAAAAAAGCAAAAACGATGACATCTATAAAAATTTTCTAAAATTGATATTGGATGAAATAAGACTATTACCATGTTTAATTATCACTTAGCTAGGAAATATTGCATATATTTTTCAGCTGGAAAATTCCCTTTCAATTAGACATTGAAAGATGAAAACAGAGATTCACCACTAGAGCATTACCAAGGTCATGCACTGATGCAGCCATAACTTGTAGTTAGTGGTCTAATCCTCTGGAAAACATTTTTTTTAAATCTTACTTGTAACAAAGGGTGTCATATTAAAAATGTGTGGCCTAGGATCTGATATTTCCATCATAATATCTCCTTCATTTAATGTCTAGTAAGCAAAGGTGGTGTACTCTTTTATTTCATGACAGGTATTAGGGATGCCTGTTGATAGGGTACACTAAAATTCCATTATGAACAAAAAAAGTTAAAGGGACATACCTTTAAATTCACCCAGGCAGCCCGCCTGAACAGGGCATCGGAGCAGCCTATGCTCCGATGCCCTCCTTTGCCCTGCGCTAATTAGCGCAGGGCAAAGGCATTTAGCCCGGTTCCGGTGACGTACCGGGCTCTGCCAGGCGGAGGCTTCCGCCCGGCAGTGAGCCCGGTGACGTCACCGGCGCTGATGGGCGGGCTTTAGCGCTGCCCTAGCCAGTAAAACGGCTAGGGCAGCGCTAAAGCCGGCCCATTACAGCCGGTGACGTCACCGAACTCACTGCCGGGCAGAAGTGTGTTATGTAAACAAAAGAGCCCTTGCCCTGCGCGATCCAGCGCAGGGCAAGGGAGGGTATCGGAGCATGAGATGCTCCGATGCCCTGTTCAGGCGGGCTGCCTGGGTG
Organism: Rhinella marina; assembly: GCA_900303285.1. Lineage (NCBI taxonomy): Eukaryota > Metazoa > Chordata > Amphibia > Anura > Bufonidae > Rhinella > Rhinella marina. The sequence continues at coordinate 18,534 of ONZH01018599.1, read as the reverse complement.
AATATAAGGGTATGTCCGGGTTCAGCTTTGAACCCGGACAACCCCTTTAATGATTGTTGATAATCATTGAAGTTAAATTATAAAAAAAACTAATACTTTTTAGAGTAAATGCATTTTTTATATATTTTATTAATCTGTCCTATAACAACCTGTTCTTTAATCTAAATATTAAAGATGATTGATTGATGATACTGGATTGAATAAAAAATTATAGAATGGAAAAATCATTTTTTGTATGCCGCACCCAAGATATATGGCGCACCCAAATGTGATTTCAAAAGGAAGTTAACTACAGTAGAAAAATGAAAAATGTACATCTATAATTAGAAGCATTATGACTGGTAGAATATCAGACCTTAAAGGGAATCATCATGATATTGGACAATTATCAGCAGTACCACAGGAGTATTCCAGATCACTATTTTTCCTCACTACCCCCTTTCCACACTGTCAGCATTCAAAGCTGCACTGAAATACACAGTCTGACACAGTGTTGTGCTAACATAATGAAGTGGAATCTTGTGCACATGTATAGCAGTCCTGACAATGTACTGTATTTTATGGTAGTTGTAAACCTTGATACAATGGGATGGGGATGAAGGAAGTTGGAAAATAAAAATAGTCATCTGGACTCCTACTCCTCCTATTACAATGTATTATTAGAAAATACTCCAAGATCCTGGTGACTGATTATGTTTAAGAATAACAAGTCTGAACTCCAAGGGGTTACTTTTTATTTTGCTTTCATATAGCGCTGCCATATTCTGCAGTGGCCTACATCCTTTATAATTAGTGCTGAGCGAATCGAAGCTCACAAAGATTTGCCGCAAAGCCAAATTTCCTTGTGCTTCGAATCAATTTTCCCTAAAACGGTGGTAAAAAAAATCACACTCATCTCATCCATTTGTGCGGAGTCTGCCGCGGCCATCTTGATTGAAGATCCCGTGCAAAATCAGATGTGCGGTGATGTTTGATGTCACCATGCCAGCCAGCGTGATATGATCACGCACCGAGCGAGGTTTCGAGCTGAAGTAATTCATCACAAAGCAAATTCCTTTGTGAAATTCAGTGAAGCAGCTGAATCAAAGTTTCGCTCATCTCTAATTATCATCCCTTGCTGTCCCCACATAGTTTGCATTATAAGTTCCCTATCTGTATGTCTTTGAAGTGTGGGAGGAAACCAGGTTTCCCAGAGGAAACCCATGCAAACACAGGGAGAACAAACAAACTCCATGCAGATGTTGCCCTGGTTGGATCTGAGCGTAGGACCCTAGCGCTGTGAGGCACTAATGCTAGCCATATATTATTTGTTGCATTTAATGTTATTAAATACAGAAATTATCCAATTTTGTGTCTTACTGTAACAGAAAAAAACAACATTTTTAATAAATCTAAAAAAGGGTAGTTATTCCCAAAGGTATATTAATATGGTGTCACCATTCATCAGGGGTTTTTACTTGCAAATGCACAGTTGAAATATAAATCTAAAGCATACATGATGACATGACTAGAGATGAGCGAGCACTAAAATGCTCGGGGGCTTGTTATTCAAGTCAAATTTTTCCCGATGCTCGGGTGCTCATTTCAAATAACGAACCCCATTGAAGTCGATGGGAGACTCGAGCATTTTTTGCAGGGGTCCAAGGCTCTGCCTAGGGAAGGCTGGGTGAAAACCTGGAAACCTCAGAAAATGATAAAAACACCACGGAAATGGACAGGAAACAGCAGGAGCAGCATGCATGGATGCCTCTGAGGCTGCCTAATCGTACCATTACCTCACATTCTGGCCAACAGCCTTGGGGTGACCCTCAAGACAATTGTGCTGACCCAGACCAAGATGGACAAGGCACATGTGCTGGCACATGTCAGGAAAGCACCCAACTAGGTGCAACAAAGGTCCATCACCGCCTGTGGGTGACACCACTGCCCATGCTGGCACTGCTGTCCTATCCCCTGCCCCACGACGCAGGCATAAGCCTGACACAGCGTGGTGACAGCGTGGTGGTGACACCAACAAGTGACCAAGTTAGATTGAGGTAGCAGGTGAACCACCCAAAAATTTACCCTGACACAGAATGTCGGTGAACCCAGAGTGACCAAGTGAGACTGAGGTAGCAGGTGAAGCACTTAAAATTTTACCATGACACGGAATGGCGGTGAACGTCAGACGCCGCCTGCATGAGATTAGGGATAGAGCTGCTGTCTGTCAGGGAGAGTGTTAGGGCCTGAATTTAGATGTTGGTTAGGCAGGAATCATCCACAAAGAACCCAACAGCCCTTTTAAGGGCTACAAGAACCTTTTGTTTTGTCTCTTCCTGGCTGCTGCATGAGATTAGGGATAGAGCTGCTGTCTGTCAGGGAGAGTGTTAGGGCCTGAATTTAGATGTTGGTTAGGCAGGAATCACCCACAAAGAACCCAACAGCCCTTCTAAGGGCTACAAGCAACTTTTTTTTTTGGTTTCCTCCTGGCTGCTGGCTGGGACTTGTAGTGCAGCTACCGCCATCTTGGCTGCACACTGTTAGGGCGTGAAATTAGAATGTGGTTAGGCAGGAATCATCCACAAAGAACCCAACGCTCCTTCTAAGGGCTACAACGACCTTTTTTTTTGCCTCCTCTCGGCTGCTGGCTGGGACTTGTAGTGCAGTGACCGCCATCTTGGCTGCACACTGTTAGGGCGTGAAATTAGAATGTGGTTAGGCAGGAATCATCCACAAAGAACCCAACGCTCCTTCTAAGGGCTACAACGACCTTTTTTTTTGGCCTCCTCCTGGATGCTGGCTGGGACTTGTAGTGCAGCTACCGCCATCTTGGCTGCACACTGTTAGGGCGTGAAATTAGAATGTGGTTAGGCAGGAATCATCCACAAAAAAAACAACGCTCCTTCTAAGGGCTTTTTTCTCTCAGTTATATATACTACAGTCCAGTGAACAATTATGTTGTGTGCTGTACAGTAGCGTCAGTCTAGGGTATACGTTTTTTCTCTCAATTAGATATCCTACAGTGCAGTGAAATATTCTGTTGTGTGCTGCACAGTAGCCAGAGTGTAGAAAATATGTTTTTTCTCTCAGTTATATATCATACAGTGCAGTGAAAAATTGAGTGATTTGCGGTACAATAGCCGCCGTCTAAAGACTAAGTTTTTTCTCTCAGTTATATATACTACAGTGCAGTGAAAAATTCTGTCGTGTGCTGCACACTAGCCGTAGTGTAGAAAATATACGTTTTTCGTCTCAGTTATACATTATACACTGCAGTGCAAAGTTCTGTCATGTGCTGCACACTAGCCGGAGTCTAGAAAATATACATCTTTTCTCTCATTCATATATCCTACAGTGCAGTGAAAAATTGTGTTGTGTGCGTTATACTAGCGGCAGTCTAGAGAATACGTTTTTTCTCTCAGATGCATTTAATACAGTCCAGTGAAAAATTCTGTGGTGTGTGGTACACTATCCTCAGTCTAGAGAATACGTTTGTGGCCTCAGATATTAATTCGACAGTTTAGTGATTACACAAAATGTTGAACCCAAAGGCTAAGGTTCGAGGACGTGGGCATCCAAGTGATGTAGGGGGGCAGAGGCCACGGTCCTGGGCAGAGTGACACAGTACCTACTGATGAGGGAGCAGTGGAACGCCGCAGAGTTTTGCTCCCTAGCTTCATCTCGCAACTTACAAGGTTACGTGGTACACCACTATTGAAACCACAACAGTGCGAACAGGTGATGACGTGGATAGCGGATAATGTGTCCAAGTAATTTATTCACCACCCAGTCTTCCACACAGTCCACCCACTTTAGCCAAGGGAGTTGACCTCTGGCTCCTCCAGCTCAACCTCCTTCCCCCCAGCCTGCCCCTTGTTGGGGTGTGGGAGTCGTTGCTGTTAGAAACAGTCCTCACTCAGGTCTTGGCAAAATAAGCTCAGGTTTATTTTTGAGCAAAAACAAAACAAATTAACAAAAACAAAGTTCAGAAGAATAAGGGGTTAAGTTGCAGCTACCGTAGGATCAAGTAGCATCCCAGCTCTCAGCTCATCCAGTCTGAACTGAAGATCCCTCCACCTACATACAAGTGCACTTATATACAATTTACCAGTTCCCAGAATCCATCAGTCTTACAACATGCATTTGGTTTAAAACAGAAATATTGCACATAAATCATACAGTAAACTACAAAAAACACAAAGCATTCTAGCTGTCTCCTTTTAAAATAAAAAAGGAGCTTACAATCTATATACATTTTACCAAATTATACCAAACGTAACATAAGAACATAAACCCACTAGGTTTGGCTGCAGCTTTGCCTCACCTGGCAATAATTAGCAGCACCCTATATAAACCCAGCACACCCTCTCCTCAGGTTTAGCCTCTTGCAGGTAAGTAGCTGGTAATGCTGTGTGTTTGGTGGTGGGGAATACTGAGCTAGTTTGTCTGTGGAAATGATAGTGGGCAGAGACAAGGGTTTGCTGGCCAGCATGTGAAAAAAGAGAGAGAAAGATACATACATACAGATAGACAGACTTGCTCACTATTCACCCCTCAACACCCCTCCCATGGAAAATATGGATTCAGATCCGGCATACTCACAGGAAGTCTTTTCAGGACCCTACCCAAAGACACAAACCACTGCTCAACAGCAATCTGAGCAGTTGCTCTGTCCCGATGCCCAAAATTTAGAACTTTCGCAGTCTGTGGGTGATGAGAGTGTGGACCTAGTGCAAGTAGTGCATCAAGAGGTGTCGTATGATGATGAGACACGGTTGTCAGACATTGACGTTGTTGTCAGGGCAGTAAGTCTGAGGGGGGAGCATAGTGAGGAATTGGAGGAAGAGCAGGTGGATGATGAGGTGACTAAACCGAGCTGGGTTGGTAAGCCTAGTCAAGACAGTGCTTCTGAGGGGGAGGCAAGTGCAGCACCAGAACAGGTTGGACGAGGCAGTGGGGTGGCCAGAGGGAGAAGCAGGGCCAGAGCAAGTAGATCAGCAACTGTTTCAAGTAGTGAAGCTCCCGTGCCGAGGCCTAGATGTTCGCAAGTCTGTAGGTTTTTTAAAGAATGTGAGGATGACCGACGGACTGTGGTGTGCAACCTGTGCCACACCAGGATCAGAAGGGGAGCCACCACTACCAGCCTAACCACTACCAGCATGCGCAGGCATATGAGTACTAAACACACGACTCAATGGAACCAAGGCCATTCACCTCCTGCGTATCACACCATTGCTCCTACCCCTTTGTCATATGCTGGCTCAGCGAGTCAACCCCCAGCCCAGGACCCCGGCACGAGCGCCTCCCACCCTACAACCACCCCTTCACCTCCACGATCCTCCACACCCTATACCAATGTGTACCAGCGCAGCCTTCAGCTGTCTTTGCATCAGACATTGGAGCGCAAACGCAAATACAATTCCACCCACCCACATGCACAAGCCCTAAACGTCCACATTTTAAAACTGCTGAGCCTGGAGATGCTGCAATATAGACTGAGGCTTTCCGCAACCTGATGGTGGTGGCTGTCCCTCGGTACTTGGTCCACCACTATTTTTCACGATATGCCGTCCAAGCCCTACACCAGCACGTGTCAGAGAACATCATCTGTGCCCTGACCAACGCGGTTACTGAGAAGGTCCACCTAACCACGGACAGGTGGACAAGTGCTGGCGGGCAGGGACACTATATCTCCCTGACGGCTCATTGGGTTAACTTGGTGGAGGCTGGGATCGAGTCTGACCCTGGGGCCACTCATGTAATGCCCACACCAAGGATTGCGGGGCCTACCTCGGTCATGGTTTCTCAGACTTATTATTCCTCTTCCTCCAACTCTTCCTCCTCCTACTCTCAAATACAATCTGTGAGCACGGCGCCCATCGGTAGCTCTAGGCGTAGCAGCACTGCCGTGGGTAAACGCCAACAGGCGATTCTGAAACTGCTGAGCTTAGGTGACAAGAGGCACACCGCCCAAGAGCTGTTACAGGGCATCACGGCGCAGACCGATCTTTGGCTGGTGCCGCTGAAACTCAAACCAGGCATGGTTGTGTGTGACAACGGGCGTAACCTGGTGGCTCACACATGTGCCATTATACACCAATACTATTTCCCAAAGTAACAACAACCCATATAAACACTGCATATAAAACCTGCCTGGCTCATGTGTTCAATCTTGGGGTTCAGTGGTTCCTCAAGACCTACCCCAATTTGTCTGATTTGCTCACCAAGGTGCTACGCATCTGTGCGCATTTCCGCAAGTCAACCACAGATGCTGCCACTCTCAGGGCAGTGCAACGGCGCTTACAACTGACAGCTCACTGACTGTTGTGCGACGTGCCCACACAATGGAATTCCACATTACACATGTTAGCCAGGGTTTACCAGCAGCGAAGAGCAATTCTAGACTGCCAGATGACAACTTCCACAAGAACTGGTAGTCAGGTTAGTTAGATTCTTCAAGTGTACAATGAGGAGTGGACATGGATGTCTAATATCTGTCAGGTGTTAAGCAACTTTGAGGAGTCAACACAGATGGTCAGCGGCAATGTCGCCATTATCAGCGTCACCATCCCGCTGCTTTGTCTTCTGAAAAAGTCACTGCTCAGCATGAAGTCAGAGGCTTTGCTCTTGTCACAGGAGATGGGGGAAGAAGATATGTTGCTTGATAGCCAGACCACCCTCGGGTCTGTTTCTCAGCACGTATTGGAGGAGGAGGATGAGAAGGAAGAGGAGGAAGAGAAGGAAGAGAAGGAGACTGTTGGCGAGACTGAAGAGGATACCTATGCTCATTCCTTTTTATCTGTTGAGCGTGTATGGGCTGAAGAGGAGGAGTTGGAGGAGGAGGCGGAAATGGAGAGTCAGCCTATTGAGGAGATTATTGAGTGTTGGGACTCTGGCGCACATGGCTGACTTCATGTTAGGCTGCCTTTCCCGTGACCCTCGCGTTAGAAGCATTTTTGACAACACTGATTACTGGGTGTTCACCCTACTGGACCCCAGTTACAAGCAGAACTTTTCCACTCTCATTCCTGTAGAGGAAAAGAGTATGAGAGTGAATCAATATCAACAGTCCCTAGTGCACAAGCTGAAACAATCCTTCCAATCTGACACCGCTAGAGACAGAGGACGTAGTTCTGTTGGCCAACTCGCGGGGAGAGGAGGGGAGCAGGCAGCTTGTCAAGCACTGGAAGGGGAACACTCTCCAAGGACTTTGCAAGTTTTATGGCACCCCAGCAAGACTATGTCACCCGTCCCCCAGTAGGGGGGAAGCTGTTCAGAAAGATGGTGAGGGAGTACCTAGGTGACCATACCAACATCCTGCGTGATCACTCTGCTCCATACAACTACTGGGTTGCACAGCTGGACACATTGCCCGAACTGGCGCTGTACGCCTTGGAGGTGCTGGCCTGCCCTGCCGCTAGCGTGTTGTCAGAGCGGGTCTTCAGTGCAGCTGTTGGCATCATCACTGATAAGCGTACACACCTGTCAACTGACAGGCTGACTGTTAATGAAATGAACAAAGCCTGGATTTCACCAGAATGCAAATCTCCAGCGGGGGAAAGCAGCTCAACATGAAGATTCTTTATGTATACTCTCCTCTCCGCCTCCTCCTTTTCGTCTTACACAAACGCTGAGCTAACAGGCAATGTTTCTGAGGGCCAACTGGCGCTCTATACAATGTTTACGGAGGGCCACCTACAGGCCCTCTCTCCAATAAATTTTTTAGTAGCATCAACTACAGACACTCAAAAACTATTTTACAGGAGGGTCAACTACAAACACTCTAAAAACAATTTTACAGGAGGGTCAACTACAGACACTCCAAAACAATTTTTTAGGAGGGTCAACTTCAGACACTTCAAAACAAATTTTTGGGAGGCTCACCTACAGCCATTTGACTGCAATCTCAGTCTGACCAAGGCATTGGTGGTGTCACCGCCATGCTGTGTCAGTGTAAAATTGTATGTGCTTCACCTAGCACCTGAGTGTAACTTGGTCACTCTGTTGTCACCGCCATGCTGTGTCAGTGTAAAATTTTATGTGCTTCACCTACTACCTGAGTGTAACTTGGTCACTCTGTTGTCACCGCCATGCTGTGTCAGTGTAAAATTTTATGTGCTTCACCTACTACCTGAGTGTAACTTGGTCACTCTGTTGTCACCGCCATGCTGTGTCAGTGTGAAATTTTATGTGCTTTACCTACTACCTGAGTGTAACTTGGTCACTCTGTTGTCACCGCCATGCTGTGTCAGTGTAAAATTTTATATGCTTTACCTGCTACCTCAACTAACTTGGTCACTTGTTGGTGGCACACGACAGAATTGTTCACTGCATTGTAGTATATATAACAGAGAGAAAAAAAGGAATTTTTAGACTGCGGCTATTTTACTGCAAACCACTACATTTTTCAAAGGACTGCAGTACATAAAACTGAGAAAAAAACGTAGCATTTAAATGGCTATTTTACCGCAAAGCACTCCATTTTTCACTGGACTGTAATACATATAACTGAGAGAAAATACTTATTTTATAGACTGACGCTGCTGTGCAGCACACTAGAGAATTGTTCACGGGACTGTACTTTATGTAATTGAGTAAAAAAAAATATTCTCTAGACTGTGGCTAGTGTACCGCACACCTCACAACTGTTCACTGGACTGTAGTTTATGTAATTGAGTGAAAAAAAATATTCTCTAGACTGCGGCTAGTGTACCGCACACCTCACAATTGTTCACTGGACTGTAGTTTATGTAATTGAGTTAAAAAAAAATTATTCTCTAGACTGTGGCTAGTGTATCGCACACCTCACAATTGTTCACTGGACTGTAGTTTATATAACTGAGAATAAAAACGTATTCTCTAGACTGCGGCTAGTGTATCGCACACCTCACAATTGTTCACTGGACTGTAGTTTATGTAATTGAGTGAAAAAAATTATTCTCTAGACTGTGGCTAGTGTACCGCACACCTCACAATTGTTCACTGGACTGTAGTTTATGTAATTGAGTGAAAAAAATTATTCTCTAGACTGTGGCTAGTGTATCGCACACCTTACAATTGTTCACTGGACTGTAGTTTATATAACTGAGAATAAAAACGTATTCTCTAGACTGCACTACAGATACCAGCAAGCCAAGGTACAGCAGCAGCAAAAATGAGTACTGAGAGGACTTTGGGCAATTTCATTGGGGTCTGTGTGGACCATGTGCTGTCCCCTTTCTGCCACCAGTCGCTGTGCACAGTGTGCAGCCAAGATGACGGTAGCTGCACTACAAGTCCCAGCCAGCAGCCGAGAGGAGGCCAAAAAAAAGGTCATTGTAGCCCTTAGAGGGAGCGTTGGGTTCTTTGTGGATGATTCCTGCCTAACCACATTCTAATTTCACGCCCTAACAGTGTGTAGCCAAGATGGCGGTAGCCGCACTACAAGTCCCAGTCAGCAGCCTGGAGGAGACCAAAAAAAAAAGGTGCTTGTAGCCCTTAGAAGGGCTGTTGGGTTCTTTGTGGGTGATTCCTGCCTAACCAACATCTTTATTCAGGCCCTAAAACTCTCCCTGACAGACAGCAGCTCTATCCCTAATCTCATGCAGACAGCGTATGATGCGAGCAGCGCGGGACCAGATTCTTATATTCCCAGGTCATCTGATCTGGCCAGCCAATCCCTGCTATCGACTTGTAGGGGCCCCACGGGATGCTAGGAGGTACCAAAGACTCTCCTGCATGTTGATTGGCTGAAAAAAAGGCGGCTAACATGCAGGAAGAGGAAGTTGCCATTTCCTTGAGGATCGCGATATGCTCGTCCGAGTAGCGAGCATATGCGAATACCCTAATGCTCGAACGAGCATCAAGCTCAGACGAGCATGTTCGCTCATCTCTAGACATGACCATGCACAGGTAGTTGGTGTCCAATGGCAGGCTTTGCATTGTGCTGCCTGTGTCAGGAACTGACCTGATAACAAACAGAGGTAATTAGTAGTGATGAGCGAGCCGGAGCGGCAAGATTCGGGATTCGCACGAATCTTGCCCGCTTCGGCACGGCTCGGCATCCCGAGACAGCGCGGATTCGTGACATTAAAAAAATAATAAAAACAAACTCACCTTTTCCACTTGTTCGCGGGGCAGCCGGTCCGGTGTCTTCTTTCTTCTTTCTCGGCCTTGCAGGACCTGCAAAAGGACGTTCGATGACGTCAGCGTGCTCACCACGTCAAGCTGGAGGCACTGGGGGGGGCACAAGACACTGACCTGAGCTCTGATGGGGGCACAAGACGCTGACCTGAGGTCTGATGGGGGCACAAGACGCTGACCTGAGGTCTGATGGGGGCACATTGTGTTGATCTGAGGTCTTATGGGGGCACAAGACGCTGATCTGAGGTCTTATGGGGGCACAAGACGCTGATCTGAGGTCTGATGGGGGCACAAGACGCTGACCTGAGGTCTGATGGGGGCAGAAGACGCTGATCTGAGGTCTGATGGGGGCACAATGTGTTGATCTGAGGTTTATTATCCCTGTACAGTGACATCACGGTGTTTATTATCCCTGTACGGTGACATCACTGTGTTTATTATCTCTGTACTGTAACATCACTGTGTTTGTTATCCCTGTACTGTGACATCTCTGTGTTTATTATCCCGTGGGGGACCCCACGCTATTTTTTTTTTTTTTTAATTTTAATAATTTTTTAAAAATGGCGTAGGGTCCCCCCTTTTTTCCTTCGCCAGCCAGATACAACCAGCAGCGGCAGCCTGGCACTACCAGGGTGGGAAGGGACAGGGTTATTGGCCCTTCCCAGCCTAATTGTACCAGTCCTGCGGGTACCCGGCTCTTCCCGGCACCCCTGGTGGCGGTGGGTGCCAAGGTAATAGATGTTGGGGTTAGTGCTGGCCTGCCATACCGGCAAGCACTAAGCACAGTATTAGTAATCAGGGCCGTCTGTAGATAGCCTTAATTACCAAAACTGTAGTATTGTAACAAAAAATACACACACACAAGTTTAAAACATTTTATTGAAATAAACACTCCCCCAGACCCCTGTTTGACCATTTTATTAAAAAAAAAAAAAAGCTGGTCCGACGTAGTCCACCGAATCCGACGTAGTCCTCTGCATTCACGACCCTGAAAAATAGAAAACAAACACAAACACAGACCACTTACCTCTTCCTGCACTGGGATAATACACACAGCGATGTCACTTTACAGAGATAATAAACACAGTGATGTCACCATACAGGGATAACAAACACAGTGATGTCACAGTACAGAGATAATAAACACAGTGATGTCACCGTACAGGGATAATAAACACAGAGATGTCACTGTACAGAGATAATAAACACAGTGATGTCACCGTACAGGGATCATAAACACAGTGATGTCACCGTACAGAGATAATAAACACAATGATGTCAAAGTCCAGGGATAATACACACAGTGATGTCACCGTACAGAGATAATAAACACAGTGATGTCACCGTACAGAGATAATAAACACAATGATGTCACAGTCCAGGGATAATACACACAGTGATGTCACCATACAGAGATAATAAACACAGTGATGTCACCGTACAGAGATAATAAACATAGTGATGTCACCGTATAGGGATAATAAACACAGTGATGTCACCGTACAGGGATAATAAACCTCAGATCAACACAATGTGCCCCCATCAGAGCTCAGGTCAACGTCTTGTGCCCCCATCAGACCTCAGGTCAGCGTCTTGTGCCCCCATCAGACCTCAGGTCAGCGTCTTGTGCACCCATCAGACCTCAGGTCAGCGTATTGTGCCCCCATCAGACCTCAGGTCAGCGTCTTGTGCACCCATCAGACCTCAGGTCAGCGTATTGTGCCCCCATCAGACCTCAGATCAGCATCTTGTGTCCCATCAGATCTCAGATCAGCGTCTTGTGCCCCCTTCAGACCTCAGATCAGCATCTTGTGCCCCCTCAATGCCTCCAGCTTGACCCCCCCAGTGCCTCCACCTCCCCCCCCTCAGTGCCTCCAAAAATTTTTTTGGGCCCGGGGGGTGGGGGTGGGTGGTGGGTTGGGGGGGGAGTGAGACTAATGGAATACTTTTAACCCCTAAAGGGTTAAAAATAATAAAGGCAAACTCACCTCCTCCACTTGTTCGCGGCGCAGCCGGTCCGGTGTCTTCTTTCTTCTTTCCCGGCCTTGCAGGACCTGCAAAAGGACCTTCGATGACGTCAGCGCGCTCACCACGTGGTGAGCGCGGTGACGTCACCAAAGGTCCTCTTGCAGGTCCTTCAAGGCCATGAAAGAAGAAAGAAGACAACGGACCGGCTGTGCCGCGAACAAGTGGAGGAGGTGAGTTTGTTTTTATTATTTTTAACTTTTTAGGGATTAAAAATATTCCATTAGTCTTTCTCCCCCCCAACCCACCATTACCCCCACCCCCCCGGGACAAAAAAAATTGACCCCCTCCTGACTGTGCAGAACCTTTGGCCCCTGCAAAAAGATTCGGGTCTCCCATAGACTTTAATGGGATTCATGATTCGGCCCGAATCCACGAATCCCGCGGTAGGATTCGGGCCGAATACCGAATCCCCGAATCTTTTAGGATTCGCTCATCTCTAGTAATTAGTTAGGTGTATGTTTTATTAGATTCTTGAGAAAAAACAGAGTACAAATACTTATTAATAATACTTTTTAAGGGACACAAAGGTCTGCACTTTTATTGTTTGGGAGCAAGAAGCAGGTCGGTATAGTTTTGGGAAATTATGATAATAATTATGATAATTTTGGGGGCTTCACACAATAAAGATACAAATGTGGTTTTTCAGGTGTAAAGAGGTGAGAATTTTTGCTAAGTAGTTGGCATAAAGAGGATTATTATTATTATTATTATTATTATTATTATTATTATTATTATTTAGGAATAAAGAGGGGGCATTACTGCTGGCAAAGCCACTTTATTACACAAATGTTTGCTGTCCATGCCATGCGTGTGTCCTGCATTGGTGGATTCAGACCCATTCAACTTGATCATATGCTATTTTTTTGCAATGCAGAATCATGGACCAAAATGCTATGGAAGCGCTCTGTAGTGCCTCTATGGCTTTAAGCTCCGTGCCTCTACTCCGTATCATCCACATTGTGGACCTATTCAAGTGAACACAGTTGGTGCCCATAGATTGCGGACCCCTTGTTTTCGGGTCGCAATACGGGCATAGCTGGCATACGTTTTTGTACTTGAGCCCTATGGGACACAAATGAGACATTATTATGTTGTAGATGGCAGAATGCTAGACATTATTACTATATGGGGGCACAAAATGGGTATTATGAATATTTAGGGATACAAAGGTTGACATTTTTACTCTGTGTGCACTAAGAGGAATTCTATATGGGATGAAAAATGGCAGTAGTAGTGTGTGGGGACACAGAGGATAATTAATACTAAAATAGAATATATTGATAAAAGGTACACAAGGTGCACTATTAATTTGTAGTGCACTAAGGGTGACGGAAAACTGAGTAGCATTACCTTCAGTCACAGACATTATTTCCAGGTGTCTGCTCTTTAAAACAGCAGACACCTAGAGGCCATGGTGCCCGCTTCATGCTCAATTGGGCACCATTTTTAAATACACGGACGCTGACATAAATTTACTGTCGGAGATCAGGAACGGGTTAACTTTAAGCCTTCATAATGAGATTGGGACCCTATATGATTAGGCAGAGTGGTCTGGGTATATTTATAGTGATTCATAACAAATTAATTCAGAACAAAATTAATTTCTTAGTGAATCGTCCCAATTGAATTTTTCAAAACTACATTAATCTCTAGTAATGTCATTTAGTGACTTACCCTCAGGGTGTCAATGACTGTTTTCTGGACAACGGTCAAAAAGTCAGTAGTCTTCTCCATGATTGTGTAGCCTACTGAACCAGACTTAAGGTACCATTTAAAGGCTTAGGAAACCTTTGAGGTGTTCTGTGTCAATTAACTAATTAAAATGTGACACCACAAGTGTACAATATTGAATTTTTTCACAATATTCTAATTTTCAGAGATACTAACTTTTGGGTTTTCATTAGCTGTACTTGTAAGCCATAATCATCAACATTAAAACAAATACATGCTTGAAGTAGATTACTCTGTGCATAATGAATTTCTATAATATATGTTTTAATTTTAGAATTGAATTACCGAAATAAATCAACCTTTTAATGATATTCTAATTTATTGTGATATTAATGTGTTTTGTATGTGTATGGAGGGAGGGTATATGCCTTGGGCCCATTAATCTTTTAGGTTCTGAACAATACCCCTGGAACTACTAGATATCAGAAAGTACCATAACGTTCTGTCCTCCACGCTTTGAGTGTACTTAATGTGACTATTAGAGATGAGCGAATCTATTCGCCGCTTCGTATATTCGTTACGAATCCTCCTTATTTTCTACTCCAAAGCGAATCCGGATTTTTTATATTCGCTTTGTACAAATATTAAATGTTATTAAAATTACGCATTCTTCTTGCCCCCTGAAGCGGGAAAATGACGATACTACCCCTCAAGAGCGGGAAAGTGAAGATATGCCCCCCTCAAAAGTGGGAAAAACCAGCCTGGCCCATCGGAAACTTTCTGTTTGCAAGTATAGGGAGAGAGGACTCCTCCCTAATTACTCCGCCCTTCTCTCCAGTTCAAGCCAGCATTGAACAAGACAGCATGGCGAAACAACTACGCCCAAAGTGGGGAGAGATGGTGTGGGGTACCTAGCCGGAACCACTGGAGAGTCCTGAAGAGATCACAGTGGCACAAGTGATCCTGAGAATCGCAAGGGCACCAGAGGTGTCTGCCGTACCGGCTGGTGCGGTGGAGGCGGCTCGAGCGTCCACTCCGCCGCTTAGGAGGAGAACACCTTCCATGTGGCAGAATCCCATCGTGCTTGCATCAGTGACAGCCCATGCCCAGACCCTATGGGACTATAAGAAAGCAGTGGAGGACTGGATCATCCAATTGCTTGACTATCCAAGGTCAGGAGACCCTACGCTGGAAAGGTGCAAAGGAACCGTTATATGGTTTTTGGTGGAGAGAGGCAGTGACTTCCTCGCAGACGACGAGGACGGGGAGGAGAACTTTGTGGGCCGCTGGTCTGTTAAACGGCCTTACCTGCCCCAAGCCCATCTCAGCCTATAAGTGGGTGACCACGACAAATATACCCAGATGGCATCCCTGAAAGGCCCCATTGCTACAGGGGTAACGTTATTGTCTAAGCCCCTGGTCCCTGCATCACCAGCAGAAGTTTGGCCGGAGGAACCAGCAGCCGCAGGACTCATGTGCTGCCTACGAGAGACAGCAGATAGCACCCTCCTTCAGGGAGAAACCACAGCCACAGCCGGAGCTTCTGATCCCGGGATTGCCATCACCACCACCACCACAGTCCTTTCACCTGGGTCAGCTGACTACCTCATCTTTCACTTTCCAGCCCACGGTGATCCAGTACCAGCTACCGTGGAAAATGGCATCAGTAGCAGCCTGGGGAGCTGTCGGTTCTTCCTTCGGTGCAGCCTTGCCTCAACTGCTGCAGCCAAAAATCCTTACCTCTGCTGTTCCTGCAGGAGGATCCGGAAAGGTGAAGGCTCAAGTGGCAGCAGCATTCACCAGTGTGACCAGTACCACCCGGTTAAGTCCAAATTCAAGCAGCAGAGGAAAGTGGAGCTCAACAACGGCAGCCAGCCTGGCCCACAGGAGGCAGGAGCGTCCTCTTACGTCATTCAGCAGCAGTAGCAGCAGCAAGGAGGACTGCAGGTCCCTCATCTGAGGAACCCTTCTACAACTAGCTGTCTCTGTCTGGCTGACTTAAAGGACACCTCATGGTCTGGACCTATGAGAGCCACAACATGGACTGCACCTGATGGGTGAGAGCTAGTTGGCACGTTTTTTATTTATCTTGTTTTTATTGCCCCATGTTTGACTCAAGTGGATTACAATTAGAGATGAGCGAGCATACTCGTCCGAGCTTGGTGCTCGTTCGAGTATTAGGGTACTTGTAAGTGCTCGCTGCTCGGACGAGTATCTCGCCATGCTCGAGGAAATGGCAACTTCCGCATTGTGCATTTTTGGCGCCTATAAACTCAGCCAATCACAAGCCAGGAGACTCTGCGGTACACCCAGCATCACGTGGGGCCCTTACATGTCGATAGCAGGTGTTGGCTTACCTGATCAGGTGACCCTGGAATATACTAGTGAATGGCTGCGGTGCTCGGCTCAGATGCTGTCTGGATGTTGTTAAGGATAGAGCTGCTGCGTTTCAGGGAGAGTGTTAGAGCCTGCATTCAGTTCTCTGTTAGGCAGGAATCACCCACAAAGAACCCAACAGCCCTTCTAAGGGCTACAAGAAATTTTTTTTTGTCTCCTGGCTTGGCTGGCTGGCACTAGTAATGCAGCTATCGCCATATATAACACCTTTTTTTATTGTTATATCTCAGTGATACAAATACATTTCACACAGACAGCAGTGTGGAACCATTCTGTGTGTCACAGTTCAGTCCACTCACTGCAATCCGTATTTTATGTCCAGGTGACACTTTCTGTAAGTCACTTAATACAACCAGGTCTTTTGTTTCCACGTATATAGCTTGATCCCAAAAATCTCTGTGCGACATTTGACTGGGTCGCAGTCAAAATAGCCACCATCAGCAGGGTGTCAGTTAACTCTACGATAGTTTCTGCACGTCACGTTCCCAAAAAAACTAAACTAAAAAAAAATATATAAAAAAAATAGTTTTTTGGTTGTTTTAGCTCAGTGATACAAATCCATTTCACACAGCTGTGTGGAACCATTCTGTGTGTCACAGTTCAGTACACTCAATACAATCCGTATTTTCTATCCAGGTGACACTTTCTGTACGTCACTTAATACAACCAGGTCTTTTGCTTCCACGTATATAGCTTGATCCCAAAAATCTCTGTGCGACATTTGTCTGGGTCGCAGTCAAAATAGCCACCGTCAGCAGGGTGTCTGTTAGCTCTACGATAGTTTCTGCACGTCACGTTCCCAAAAAAAACAAAACTAAAAAAAAATATATTAAAAAAATAGTTTTTTTGTTGTTTTAGCTCAGTGATACAAATCCATTTCACACAGCAGTGTGGAACCATTCTGTGTGTCACAGTTCAGTACACTCACTACAATCCGTATTTTCTGTCCAGGTGACACTTTCTGTACGTCACTTAATTCAACCAGACTGAACAAGTTTGTGGGTTTCAGTACAGCAGGCCCATATATTTTTTATTTTTTATATAATACACTTATATACAGAAAAGGTTGAACCCCAAGGCTAAGGGTCGAGGACGAGGGCGTGGGCGTGGGTATTCAATTACTGCAGGGGGCAGAGGCCGTGGTCCTGGGCAGGGTGAGACAGTACCTGCTGATGAGGGAGCAGGGGAACGCCGCAGAGCTACACTCCCTAGCTTCATGTCTCAACTTACAGGGACACGTGGTAGAGGACTGTTGAAACCACAACAGTGCGAACAGCTGATGTCGTGGATTGCGGACAATGCTTCAAGTAATTTGTCCACCAGTCAGTCTTCCACGCAGTCCACCCATGTTACCCAAGGGAGCACTCCTCTGGCTCCTCCACCTCAACCTCCTTCCCCCCAGTCTGCCCCCTCCCAGGAAAATTTGGAATGCGATCCAGCATACTCTGAGGAACTGTTTCTGGACCCTTCCCAGAGTCGCAAACCACTTCTCAGGTTGCTGCTGATCTCGTTCCCGATGCCCAAGTTTTCCAAATGTCGCAGTCTGTAAGTGATGATGATGATGATGACAATGTTGAGTTAGTGGAAGAAGTTTGTAAAGAGGTGTCGGACGATGAGAAGACACGGTTGTCAGACAGTGGTGAAGATGTTGTCAGGGCAGGCAGTCCGAGGGGGGAGCAGACTGAGGAATCGGAGGATGACGAGGTGACTGACCCAAGCTGGGTTGATAAGCCGAGTGAAGACAGTGCTTCTGAGACGGAGGCGAGTGCTGCACCAGAACAGGTTGGAAGAGGCAGTGGTGTGGCCAGAGGGAGAAGCAGGGCCAGAGCTGGTGCATCAGCAGCAACTGTTTCACGTAGTGAAGCTCCCGTGGCGAGGCCTAGATGTTTGCAAATCTGGAGGTTCTTTAAAGAAAGTGAGGATGACCGACGGACTGTGGTGTTCAACCTATGCCACACCAGGATCAGCAGGGGAGCCACCACTACTAGCCTAAGCACCACCAGCTTGCGCAGGCATATGAGTGCTAAACACCCCACTCAATGGAACCAAGACCGTTCACCACCTCCTGCGGGTCACACCACTGCTCCTTCCCCTGTGTCACTCGCTGCCTCTGCTAGTCAACCCCCCTGCCCAGGACCCCGGCACGAGCGCCTCCCGCCGGAAAACCACACCTTCACCTCCACGATCCTCCACAGTGTCCACCAATGTGTCCCAGCGCAGCGTTCAGCTGTCTTTACAGCAGACGCTGGAGCACAAGAGGAAATACAGTTCTACCCACTCACATGCCCAAGCCCTCAAAGTCCACATCTCCAAATCGCTGAGCCTGGAGATGCTGCC
>ONZH01018598.1:0-21389 GCA_900303285.1 Rhinella marina | reverse complement strand
GCGCTGGCAGGGGGGAGGAATGATGGAACAGTGAGCCGATGCCGGCTCTCTGCTTCATCATTACAGACTGCTGTCTCTCCTTCCTATGGATGCAGGGACACCTGCCAGAGACCGGGACATACCTCCCCCTTACTGCGGGACAGTCACTGAAATCCAGGACTGTCTCACTCGATCCAGGATGGTTGGGAGGTATGTGACATGGCTGTTCAAACTTGTGTTAGGTTTATTGTCCATTGTTATTCGCAGACATAAGGGAAAAGCATATTTGGGGTCATTTAGCAAATAGGTGTAAAGCAGAACTGGCTTAGTAGCCCAAAGCAACCAATCAGATTCCACCTTCTATTTTTGACAGCCCCTTTAGAAAATGAAAGGAGGAATCTGACTGGTTGCTACGGGCAATTAAGCCAGTTCTACTTTACACCTGTTTGATAAATGACCACAATTGAGCTTTCTTTCTAGCAAAAAAATAAAAGAATCTGTCATAGTCATTGGGATCTGTTACACGAGAGATACCCTGTATACCTCATCTGGAAAATATAGCCTAAGCAGACCAGGCTAAGGCCGTTTCACATAGTTAGGGGTCATTTATTAAGACTAGCGTTTTGGACACCAGCCTGTCCCCTTCTCTGACCACTATTTTAGACCTAGTGTTAGCTAGAAAAAGTAGCAGATAGTGGTGCAAAAGATCTTTGCCACACAATCTGTGCCAGAAATATGCCTAATATAGGCGTATTTGTGGTTGATAAATGACCTCCTTAGTGTTTAGTAAGTGAGTCATCAGTAATTGTAAGCCAAAACCAGGAATGGTGTCTACACATAGAGATATATTATAATAAAAATACCAGCACCTATTCTGTGTTTTCGTCCCACACCTTGTTTTTGCTCACAATAACTGATGGAAATCACTGACCAAATCACTGAAGGGTGAACTAGGATTGACTGTGTGAAAGAATAAATGCAATCATTAGACAAGTAATATAATTTTGTTAAAACTACTCAGTGCCTGTTTGAGCCTTAAAAAAACACTCTCACTATAATTTTTTTCACCCCATCTTATGCTAATGTACATTACTGTATATATACAACAGCATCTTTCTTTTACTTAATCTTGTTTATCTTTATGATGTTTTATTCTCCGGCCCCGTCCTATGTCTGAAAGCGGCCTTAGAGCGGGTTCACATCACCGTTATGCATTCTGTTGGCTTTTTATTATAACATGGTTAACATTGAAAATAATGGAATCCATAAGATGGAAATCAAAATGAAGTACAATGGATCCATCTGGTTTCCGTTGTGGTGTACGGAAAACTAAGTCCTGTCCTGTTGACAGGGCATTCCCATAGACTTCTATTATGATGGATCAAAATGGAATGCCTCTAAAGGTTTCCGTTTTGAATTCCGTCTTACAATTCTGTTATTTTCTATTGTAACGAAAAGCCATAACAGAATCCATAACAGTGATGTGAACAAGCCCTTACTTGCAGATACAAGCACAGTATGGTTAATATGGTACAACAGAGTACCGAACTGGAGGATAAAACATTATGAAAAGTGCTGCTTTAACTGCAAGTGCCTTTTGAGAAAAAAAAAATCCATGTGCAACAGCAGCAAACTGTAGAGAAAATCACACATGTATATAGTGAAACATCAGCAGTGAATAAAAGTCTACACACATCAATATACACTAAACAGTGAATACACCATGCACATAACTAGCTACCAACAATAGGTCGTACAACATGTTTTTCCGGAACAGTATAAATACTCCTCTTACCAATTTTTAAGGAGTATTTTTTAGCTGAGTAGGAGTACGAAAGTTGCATACATACAGTATATATATATATATATATATATATATATA
Source organism: Rhinella marina (assembly GCA_900303285.1). Lineage (NCBI taxonomy): Eukaryota > Metazoa > Chordata > Amphibia > Anura > Bufonidae > Rhinella > Rhinella marina. The sequence continues at coordinate 19,528 of ONZH01018598.1, read as the reverse complement.
TATATATATATATACTGTATATATATATACACACATATACAGTACAGACCAAAAGTTTGGACACACTTTCTCATTCAAAGAGTTTTCTGTATTTTCATGACTATGAAAATTGTAGATTCACACTGAAGGCATCAAAACTATGAATTAACACATGTGGAGTTATGTACTTAACAAAAAAGTGTGAAACAACTGAAAATATGTCTTATATTCTAGGTTCTTCAAAGTAGCCACCTTTTGCTTTGATTACTGCTTTGCACACTCTTGGTATTCTCTTGATGACCTTCAAGAGGTAGTCACCTGAAATGGTTTTCACTTTATAGGTGTGTTCTGTCAGGTTTAATAAGTGTGATTTCTTGCCTTATAAATGGGGTTGGGACCATGAGTTGTGTTCGGCAGAAGTCAGGTGGATACACAGCTGACAGTCCTACTGAATATACTGTTAGAATTTGTATTATGGCAAGAAAAAAGCAGTTAAGTAAAAAAAAACGAGTGGCCATCATTACTTTAAGAAATGAAGGTCAGTCAGTCCGAAAAATTGGAAAAACTTCGAAAGTTCCCCAAGTGCAGTCGCAAAAACCATCAAGCGCCACAAAGAAACTGGCTCACATGAGGACTGCCCCAGGAAAGGAAGACCAAGAGTGACCTCTGCTGCGGAGGATAAGTTAATCCGAGTCACCAGCCTCAGAAATCGCAGGTTAACAGCAGCTCAGATTAGAGACCAGGTCAATGCCACACAGAGTTCTAGCAGCAGACACATATCTACAACAACTGTTAAGAGGAGACTGGGTGCAGCAGGCCGTCATGGTAAAATAGCTGCTAGGAAACCACTGCTAAGGACAGGCAACAAGCAGAAGAGACTTGTTTGGGCTAAGGAACACAAGGAATGGACATTAGACCAGTGGAAATCTGTGCTTTGGTCTGATGAGTCCAAATTTGAGATCTTTGATTCCAACCACCGTGTCTTTGTGCGACGCAGAAAAGGTGAACGGATGGACTCTACATGCCTGGTTCCCACCGTGAAGCATGGAGGAGGAGGTGTGATGGTCGGGATGCTTTGGTGGTGACACTGTTGAGGATTTATTCAAAATTGAAGGCATACTGAACCAGCATGGCTACCACAGCATCTTGCAGCGGCATGCTATTCCATCCGGTTTGCGTTTAGTTGGACCATCATTTATTTATCAACAGGACAATGACCCCAAACACACCTCCAGGCTGTGTAAGGGCTATTTGACCAAAAGGAGAGTGACGGGGTGCTACGCCAGATGACCTGGCCTCCACAGTCACCAGACTTGAACCAATCGAGATGGTTTGGGGTGAGCTGGACCGCAGAGTGAAGGCAAAAGGGCCAACAAGTGCTAAGCATCTCTGGGAACTCCTTCAAGACTGTTGGAATACCATTTCAGGTGACTACCTCTTGAAGCTCATCAAGAGAATGACAAGAGTGTGCAAAGCAGTAATCAAAGCAACAGGTGGCTACTTTGAAGAACCTAGAATATAAGACATATTTACAGTTGTTTCACACTTTTTTGTTAAGTATATGATTTCACATGTGTTAATTCATAGTTTTGATGCCTTCAGTGTGAATCTACAATTTTCATAGTCATGAAAATACAGAAAACTCTTTGAATGAGAAGGTGTGTCCAAACTTTTGATCTGTATTGTACATAGGCCTAAAAATAACGTGTTGCCACAAGTAAATGTTGCCATTTATGCCGGGAAACCATTACTAGTCTCCTCTATAATGTCTTCCATACAGAAATAACAAGTTTTGACCATTTTAAAATTTATCTCTCAGAAGAAAGAATCCCTACCTTTCTTGAAGCACCAAATCTATCACGCAGGGATCGGAGTGGTAGATTGTAGACTGCAGTAGATGCCACTGGGTGGGATCTAGGATGAATGCACAGGAGGCAGTTATAGGACAGGCTTACACAAAATATATTGGAATGTTACACAGTGTATCCTATAGTATTCTCTATGATCTCTGGGGAGGGCACACATAAACCATACAGGGAAATATACCCTTCAGTGGTCCAGGGTGCTTACATAGAAAACTAATAGCCAAGAGGCTAAACATAACCCTGTTTCTGACCCTTATGTTAAAACAGTTCTTTCATTTGATTATTCTAATACCTAAACACCTAACGGAAAAAAAAATAACTTAAAAAATGTGCTGTTTCTGTGGATGACCTTATTTTGACAGTAGTGTTAATAGAGTATCAAAATTCTATAAAAGCAGGGTACCTGCTTTTATAGACTATTCTTCTTTTCCTTTAGGTGTTTAGGTATTAGAGCAATCAAATGAAAGTTATTTAACATAAGGATCAGAAACAGGGTTTTTTAGCCTCTTGGTTATTCGTTTTTCCATTCATAAACCTCCACAGCACCAGCAGACAGAAGCCTGCAGGGCACGCTGGGACGTCTGGTGTGACATCCTGGGCACAGTCCTGACACTTCTGTTATGGCCATGCTCCAACCAGGGGCATACATAGAAACCATTGGGCCCCATAGCAAGAATCTGGATGGGGCCCCTAACATAACCCTGCCCACTATCCCGGCCCATACCACATGCTGCCCTGGCTCCTCTCATGCCACACCCCCATTTGCCAATAAAGAAATGTATACATGAGCTACTGATTTTTTTTAAATTTAATATTTAATATTAGGCTTAGGGACAGTATTAATGTTCAGTATTATGGTTAAGGGGTCCAGGGTTAGAGGTCAGTACTAGGGTAGGGGTCAGTACTAGGGTTATGGATGGGAGAGGGCCAGTATTAAGGGTCAATACTAGGGGGTCAGGGGCCAGTATCAGGGTTAGGGGTTCAAAGTTAGAGGTCACTACCAGAGTAGGGGTCAGGGGCCAGTATTAGGGCTAGGGGTCAGGCAGGGCCAGTATTGAGGGTCCGAGGCCAGGGTTAGGGGTAAGGCTGGGCCAGTATTGGGGATCAGTAGCCAGTATGTATGGGTCACGGGGGAGGGGGGTCCTATATACTAGTTTCTCATATTGAGTATATAGTATTTTTTTAAATTGGCTGCCGTTCTAAAAAAGTTTGATGACCAGTCAGGGGCGTAGCTAGAAGTGACTGGGCCCCACAACAAATTTCTGTATGGCCCACTACAACCTGTCCTGCAAAAAACAAGCCCTTGTACAGCTATGTGAATTATGTGAATGGAAAAATAAAAAAGTTAAGGCTCTGGGAATGCGGAGAGCACAAAATGAAAATGTAAAAAAGGCAGGGCAGAAGGGGTTAAAAGAAAATCTTTGAGAAAAAAGTTTTATTTTTGCATCACCATTTTCTGACAGCCATAACTTTTTCATATTTATGTCTACAGAGCTTTATGAGGACTTTTTGTGGGTGAACTGTAGTTTTTATTGGTACCATTTTTGGGGTGGGTACAATTTTTTGATCATTGTTAGCGCCCTCCGAGACATAGTCTCTGAGCAAGCCATATGTCCTGGAGCGGTATTGATTATATGCACAGGAGCGCACAGCATCATACAGTATGTGCGGCGCGTTGGGCTGCGTGCAAGATTACTGTCTCATAATCATTTTAGTAATGTATGAAGCTGTGCGCTCCTGTGCAAACAAGGGCTATGGGGGAGGGGTGCAAACAAGGCCTGGAGGGCGCAGATAAGGGCCAGGGGCTGCACTGAAAAGGGCCAGAGTGGCGCACAGATAAGGGACAGGGTCACAAGCAAGGTCTAGGGGGGTGAGGGGTGCACAGATAAGGCGCACACACAGGGGCCAAGGGGGCACAGACAAGGGCCAGAGAGGCACAGTTAAGGGCTGGGGGCGCAGATAAGGGCCAGGGTGGCGCACACAGGAACCAAGGGGACAGAAAGAAGGGACAGGGAGGCGGCAGCGCAGAACAGGGGCCAGGGAGTGGTGGCACAGATGAGGCCCTGGGGCAGATAGGGGCCACGGAGGCAGAACAGGGGGGAGCCCAGATAGGGGCCCAGCCCCGGCCCATGGGAGCGTGTCTTATTCCTTGGGTCCCCAAGCCCCTAAATATGTGGGGCGTGGGGCCCATAGGCCTGGGCCATGGGAGACACATACAAGGCCCATGGAGGTGCTTTGGAGGGGGCGGGCTTTGGGCAATATAGGCCTGGGTCATGATGGGCATTGGGGCGGCATATACAATGTGTGCGCTGGCAGGAAGGCACACAGGAGTTAGGGGCTGCGCTGACAATGGCAGCAGGCACAGATAGTCTTACCTAGGGAATGGGATCCGTGTTCCCCATCTCACCTCATGGCAGAAGCGGCCCTGACTGCACTGTATAGTAGGTCTTCTTTGTTAATGAGAATGCTGCACCTTTAATGTTCCTTTGAACAGGACTGTTTCTCGTATCACCTTGTGCATTATGTTCTAGTACACCCACATTCATATTTAATCCGTTCTTTAGGTACTGTGCCGTCAGTGTTAGAGGTGTAATTTATCGCCGTCTACATCACTGTGCCATGCACCACGAACAAAATAAAGAAATGGAGGTAGTGCTAATAAAGTAGTGGAGAAAAAAGAATGTTCATTTAATGTATGTTGTGGCAATCCAAACATATGCTTTTTGTGTTTCAAAGGTTATTTATTAAAGTTTCGAAACAGTATATCATGAAATACAGAAAAATAAAAAGATAAATGAAAAGAAAAATGAATGGGTAACATTGCAATAAGTGGACAGATATGGGTACATAGGAAAATATTGGGGTTACATAGTCACCTAAATAACTGGTCAGATGTACTAGATATAAATAATAACACGGCACCTCACATGAGTAAGTTATCTATAAGGTAATACAATAGCGAAAATCGGTAGAATAGGAAGAGGACAACCAGGGCTCCCAGAACTTTTCAAAGTATCCTATCGGTTCTATCTAGTACTGCTTGAAAACTGAGCGTATTAGAACACCATTTGAAAGCGATATGAGTTCGAGCGGCCAGGACTATGTACTGTGATAGCTTCAATTTAGCATATGTTAACCAAGAGGGTTTGTCCCCCAGGAGACATAAAGCTAGAAATGTGGGATATGAACATCCCATCACAGAGGACAGTAGGGCACTAACTGTGCAGGTCCACCATGTATGAAGCATTGTGCCTTCCTCGTCACATGCACGGAAACACCAGGGATTACCATTGAACAGTTCCCTCATAGGGAAGTCATGTTTTTGCTTAAAGTCATCTATAGATATAAGGTTACATCTGGATAAGAAGTTGTGTAAAGAACAAAGCATATGGGATACCCACCAGACAAATGTGGGTGCTTGGAGTCCAGGAGGGAATGCAAGATTAGCCAAAATATATTCTAGCGGGGAGTTGTCAGACTGAAAAGAGGACTTAAACTTGACTGATCACCAGAGCAATAGCGAATAATGGGATAAGAGGGACCGTGTGGGGACAATAGGCGGTAATGGGAGCTGGGACCAAATCAAGTCCACCTTGGCGCTGGGTAGGTGGGCAAAGATGTGTTTTGATCTAAATATATTGGCTCAGAGTTTCAGATTTGATCATATCAGAATGAGGGCTTAGTCTATATATATTGTTTGCATCTATTTTGTTAGTGCATTAAAACATTTTTTCTGTGATTTATTTTTATAAATGTAGCCACTGACATCCGCAATTATTTATCATATCGTGCAGGATGTTTTTTTTTATCTTTTTTTATTTTTTTTTTCTGTGATTTTTGTTTAGTTTGTAGTACATACTCGAGGGAGTGGCACCTTCAGGTGTGAAAAAGCTCCTAGTTTATCTTGAGTAGCATTCCTGTGCACGTTTGCCCTCCCTATCAGACAGGTTGCCTTCATTAGGTGGTACATATAAGTGTGCTTGCTCCTCCCCTCATTGGTTACTGGATGCACATAGAGGTGACTAGGAGCAGCACACTATATGTGCATTTTTTCTGTGATTTAGTTTTGGCAAATAAAGGCCCTCCAATTTTACGGGGCAAACAATGATTGCTTCAAAGATATCCACAGAGGATTGGCCCTTGGTTCAAGGTGTGTCAAGAACAATTGTGCCAATTGGGCCGCCTTATAATATTTAAGGAAGTCAGGAACTGAAAGGTCTTCTTGGGATTTGTGGCGACACATTGTTTGCGAGATATACGAGGACGCTTATCAGCTGACACAAACTTCAGGACCTCTGGTTGCAAAACCTTCAGATCAGTACTGGGTACCGAGACAGGGAGGGTTCTGAATAAATAAAGAAGTCTGGGAAGGACTACCATTCTAATAATGTGAATCCTGCCTATCCAGGAAACTGGGAGAGATCTCTAGTCCCGGAGCTCCTCTCTAATTTTGTGATAGTTAGGAGGATAGTTAGTTTTATAAACTGTATCTAATCTATTGGGCAATGATATTCCCAGATATGGGATGTAATTATGTTTAATCAGGAATAGACACTTTTGCGATAGGAGAGATCTAACCTGGGGCGGGGTTTTACAAAGAAGGAGCTCCGATTTGGAATGATTGATAGAGAGCCCTGAGACCGCGGAGATAGAGTCCAACACCTTCAACAGGGATGGAAAGGACAGGATGGGTTTAGTGAGGGAGAGGAGGAGGTCGTCAGAAAAGATATTTAACTTATGCTCAATGTTACCCACAGAAAGATCAGTAATGTCAGGATTAAATCTGATATGAATAGCAAAGGGTTCCATTGCAAGAGCAAATAAAGCTGGGGAAAAGGGGCAGCCCTGCCGTGTAGCCAGATCTGAATGGGTGAAAAATGAGTCGCAGGGAGTTTCATAGATTTAAAGATTGAACTGCCCTCAAAAAAGATCCCCTGATACCCATAGCACCTAGGACTTGTGAGAGTTAATCCCAAGCCACGGTGTAAAAGGCTTTTTCAATATCAAGGACTAAGACAGCTAGTGGGGTATGAGTCCTTTTGGCCTCTTGAACTAAGTTCAAGATTTTTCGAATGTTATCTGGCGCTTCCCTACCCAGTATAAAGCCAACCTGATCTTTATGTACACGTTCTGGCAATAACTGGTTAAGTCGGCAAGCCAAAATAGAGGTGAAGATTTTGTTATCTAAATTGAGGAGGGAGATCAGTCTGTAATCAGAGGGCACCAGGGGTCCCTATTTGGTTTAGATATTACAGCAATCTTAGCGAAAAGGAACTCCGGGGGGGAGGGCATAGCTCCTTGTAAAAGATGGTTGCAATAATGTGGGATCAATAGAGTGGCTATTTTTACAGTAAATTTATGCTTTTTAATCCCTTCTGTTAGCTGTAGATTTACTGTGCGTCAATATTACAGGTCAATTTTAGCATCAGGTCTAATTTATTGCCTTGGACTTAACCATGCAGTGCCTCAAGATTCAGACAGTGGCTCCATTATAAAGTGAAGAGGGTGGCAGCAGTGGCAGTGACAATTGTGGCCCCATGACAGACTGGTGAAGGTTTCAGCAGTGGCAGTATCAGTGGCAGTGGCCCCCATGCCAGAGTGGAGAGGGTGGCAGCAGCAGTGGCAGTAACAGTGACAATAGTGGCCCCATAAGAGAATGGGAATGGGGACCAACAGCAGTGGCAGTAACATGAATAATAGTGGCCCCATGACAGGGTGGGGAGGGGGGCATTAGCAGTGGCAGTAAGGCTGTTTATTTTCTTCTAAGCCATCAGAAGAACAGAAAACTTCAAAAAATGAAGCCTGTATTTTGAACATCCATAAAGCCTCTTTCAGACAGTCAGTATTTGGGTCCAAAACAGAGATAAACTGTAGTGGAAATAATTGCATCCCATCTGTGTTTTGAACCCACTCCTGCTTTTGGCTTACAAATTCTGATCAAATACTGATGCAAAATACTGACCAAATGCTGACCATGTGAAAGATCAATTTGCATCCATTGTGGCCATTTATGTCTGAAATAAGTTTTTTTTAACAAGGAAAAAAGTCTTTAATGGCTTCTTTCACTCGGTCAGTATTTGGTCAGTATTTGATCAGTATTTGTAAGCCAAAAACAGGAGTGGGTCCAAAAACAGAGATAAATTGTAATGGAAATATTTGTATCTCATGTGTGTTTTGGACCCACTCCTACTTTTGGCTTACAAATACTAATCAAATACTCACCAAATACTGACTGTGAGAAAGAGGCCTTACGGATGCTCAAAATACAGGATCCTTTTTTTTTCTCTGTTCTTCTGATGGATAAGAAGAACAGAAAAATAAACAGTGATATCAACACGGACAAACAGGAACAATAGTAGCTCCATGACAGAGTGGGGATGGGGGCCAACAGCAGTGGCAGTAACAGGGACAATAGTGCCCCCCACTGGATACTGTAATCCACCCATTCAAGTTTTTAATTTAACTGCCCTCCTCTGAACCCTCTCCAGCTCTGCTATGTCTGCCTTGTTCACAGGAGCCCAGAACTGTACACAGTACTCCATGTGTGGTCTGACTAGTGATTTGTAAAGTGGCAGGACTATGTTCTTATCACAGACATCTATACCCCTTTTGATGCAACCCATTATCTTATTGGCCTTGACAGCAGCTACCTGACATTGGTTTCTATCGCTTATTTTACTGTCCACTAAAATTCCTAGGTCCTTTTCCATGTCATTGTTACCCAGTGTTTTACCATTCAGTATGTACGTGTAACTTGTATATTTCCTTCCCATGTGCATAACCTTACATTTGTCAGTGTTAAACTTCATCCACCACTTCTCTGCCCAAGCGTCCAATCTATCCAGATCCATCTGTAGCAATATACTGTCCTCTTCCATTTTAATTACTTTACACAATTTAGTGTCATCTGCAAATATTGATATTTTACTAATATTTTGCAGTGCAAGCCTTCTACAAGATCATTAATAAGTACTGTATATTGAAGAGAATAGTGCCCCATAACTATTTCCCCGCTGCACTGAACACCCACTCTGATGACACACTAGGAAAGCATGACCATGGCAAACTCGGCCAGTTACGGCCACACTTCATACGTCCATAGGATCTTGGATCATGGGTGACAGGGTGCAGTCCAAGTATGCCACCACCTGCTGGTTGAAGTTCTAGTTGTGCATAAAATTCCTGGGCATTTATGTCCTCTTCCTCCTCTGCCAGTTCATCCTCCTCAGGGCTCAGGTGGCTGTGAAGTAAAGGTGCCATGTCTTCTGTCCCCTTGCCAATCAGATTTGTCAGCATCCCCTCCAGGACGTGAGTGAGTGAAATTACATAATTCATCCCGTAGTTCTGCCGACTGATAAAGTGGCCTCCTTAAAGGGCCTGAGCAAACAGCACATATGACGCATGAGCTGCCACTAGCTAATGTAGAATTTACACCAGGGAGTAGACCTATCCGTCTGCAGCACTAAGAAATTGTTGAACGCCTTCCTCTGCTCATTCAGGCGGTCTAACATATGGACTGTGGAATTCCAACGGGTGGAAACGTTGCATAACAGGCAGTGTTGGGGAAGAGCATTTTGCCTTTGCAGCTCAAGGAGTGGCTTAAATGCATGCACAATTTCCTGGACATTTTTACCAGCTCGTGCACAGCTTGTGTACAGTCATGGCCAAACGTTTTGAGAATGACACAAATATTATATTTTCACATGATCTGCTGCCCTCTGGTTTTTCTGTGTGTTTGTCAGATGTTTTTATCACATACAGAAATATAATTGCAATCATATTATGAGTAACAAAAGCTTACATTGACAGTTAGAATGAGTTAATGCAGTAAGTCAATATTTGCAGTGTTGACCCTTCTTCTTCAGGACCTCTGCAATTCTCCCTGGCATGCTCTCAATCAAGTTCTGGACCAAATCCTGACTGATAGCAGTCCATTCTTGCACAATCAATGCTTGCATTTTGTCAGAATTTGTAGGTTTTTGTTTGTCCACCCGTCTCTTGATGATTGACCACAAGTTCTCAATGGGATTAAGATCTGGGGAGTTTCCAGGCCATGGACCCAAAATCTCTATGTTTTGTTCCCTGAGCCATTTAGTTATCACCTTTGCTTTATGGCAAGGTGCTCCATCATGCTGGAAAAGGCATTGTTGATCGCCAAACTGCTCTTGGACAGTTGGGAGAAGTTGCTCTCGGAGGACATTCTGGTACCATTCTTTATTCATGGCTGTGTTTTTAGGCAAGACTGTGAGAGAGCCGATTCCCTTGGCTGAGAAGCAACCCCACACATGAATGGTTTCAGGATGCTTTACAGTTGACATGAGACAAGACTTGTGGTAGCGCTCACCTCGTCTTCTCCGAATAAGCTGTTTTCCAGATGTCCCAAACAATCGAAAAGGGGATTCATCAGAGAAAATGACTTTACCCCAGTCCTCAGCAGTCCACTCCCTGTACCTTTTGCAGAATATCAGTCTGTCCCTGATGTTTTTTTCTGGAGAGAAGTGGCTTCTTTGCTGCCCTCCTTGAGACCAGGCCTTGCTCCAAGAGTCTCCGCCTCACAGTGCGTGCAGATTCACTCACACCTGCCTGCTGCCATTCCTGAGCAAGCTCTGCACTGCTGGTAGCCCGATCCCGCAGCTGAAACACTTTTAAGAGATGGTCCTGGCGCTTGCTGGTCTTTCTTGGGCGCCCTGGAGCCTTTTTGGCAACAATGGAACCTCTCTCCATGAAGTTCTTGATGATGTGATAGATTGTAGACTGAGGTGCAATCTTTCTAGCTGCGATATTCTTCCCTGTTAGGCCATTTTTGTGCAGTGCAATGATGACTGCACGTGTTTCTTTAGAGATAACCATGGTTAACAGAAGAGAAGCAATGATGCCACGCACCAGCCTCCTTTTAAAGTGTCCAGTGGTGTCATTCTTACTTAATCATGACAGATTGATCTCCAGCCCTGTCCTCATCAACACCCACACCTGTGTTAATGGAGCAATCACTGAAACGATGTTAGCTGGTCCTTTTAAGGCAGGGCTGCAATGATGTTGAAATGTGTTTTGGGGGATAAAGTTCATTTTCTAGGCAAATATTGACTTTGCAAGTAATTGCTGTTAAGCTGATCACTCTTTATAACATTCTGGAGTATATGCAAATTGCCATTATAAACACTGAAGCAGTAGACTTTGTAAAAATGAATATTTGTATGATTCTCAAAACTTTTGGCCATGACTGTACACAAAATGTTCTTCCTCTTATGTTTCCTACCTCCAGATGGCGAGAAAATAGCCAGTGTTTGATTTCTTTTTTGATGATTCCCCCTGGTTCCTCCCAGGTGTGGCTCTGTTCAGCCAAGCCTGACCTGATGCAGAACTGCGTAACAATGTCTAGCTTTTCAGCTTTGACAGACAGATGGGATCTGTATCCTGAATTAGGAGTTGCTATATGCAGTATAATCAAACCTGATTAATACTGTGTCAGGATACAGGGGTCTCAATAAGTGAACTTTATATAAATTGGTGCATTCAAAATACATCCAGATATAAGAGCTAATAACATCTGGAAAAGTCAGATCATGTATCATGAGCTGATTCTCATTAATCCATTCTCAGCCCTGAGTGCTTTGTGATGCATTGGATACAGTATCAATGGCACCCAGTGCCCTGTAACATAGTATTGTATTGCTGAGGCTGGATTCAATTTGTGTCACAAGCTTAAAGTGCACGGAAAGATTGACAAAGAAAACCGCTTGTAAGATGTAATGGAAAATCCTACTCTGCACATTATATCTCTTAATATTATAAAAATGAGTTTCTGTCTGTCTGTCTGTCTGTCCGTCTGTTCTCTATGCGCGACCAAACTACTGGACCGATTTTCACCAAATTTGGCACACAGGTACATCAGGTGCCCGGGAAGGTTTTAGGACATAACGTTCCTGAGATATTCCCAAAATATGACCTGCATTAGCCAATATTAGCCTGACAGCATTGTTTTCAAACCCCAACTGCCATTCTCTGCACAGACACACACAGGGAGGGCAGGTTTCCATAATAACACAGCCAGGTAATTAACAGCCAGCTGAGGATCTCAGGTAACAATCCAGTCATTTCTATTCAATGCTTTAAAGGGGCAGAGCACTGTGGATGATACTGTTAAAGGGATATTCCAGTTACCATAAATATAACTTATGTTTTAGACTAATTTTAGACTATGACCGTTCAGTAGTAAATCTTCCACTGCTACCCATTGCGTGTCCTCATAAATTACCATGGCACTGACCTGTGATTCACACCACTCTCAAAAGAAGGACTTACAACACCTGCTTCAGGTTTCACTAAGCCCGACTCTGTCAGGCCACGCCCCCTTCCCCTTCCGCAGCCAATTGGGATTGAAAAAATGAAGGTAAAAATAAACTTCTGTCAGCTGCAGGGGTGGGAGGGTGAGTTTCTCTCTGCAACAACACACAGAAACATTAGATGAAATAGACTAATATTAGACTACTACCGTTCAGTAGTAATAAAAGATGTTTTCTTCCACTAAAAGGACGTAAAAGCGACCCCCCCCCAAGGTCCCGCTAAACCACGCCCCCGTTCAGGCCATGCCCTCTCTCACTCCGCAGCCAATGGGGATTAAAAAAATGAAGGTAAGAATCAACTTCTGTCAGCTACAAGAATGGGTGGGAAGGAGACTTTCTCTCTGCAATGACACACACACAAACATGAAATGAAATGGATTAAATATACCCGTGCAAAGCAATGTTTTCTTCCACTGCTACCTACTGTGTTTCCTCAAATTACCATGGCATTGACCTATAATTCAGGCCACCCTGAAAAGAAGACCTAAAAGCAACCTCCCCCCCCCCCCAAGGTCCCGGTAAACCATGCTCCTGACCCGGTCAGGTCATGCCGCCTCCCACTCCGCAGCCAATGGGGATTGAAAAATGAAGGTAAAAATCAACTTCTGTCAGCTGCATTGACTTTCTCTCTGCAACGACACGCAGAAACATTAAATGAAATAGATGAAATATACCCAGGCGAAGCCGGGTCTTTCTGCTATTAATATATAAACTTCAGAACTAAATTGATCCCTAAAAAGAAAGCGGCGCACATTATGGTGTGGCAGAATCTGTAACTTATTCCACGCTCATGCCATATCTAAAAATGTGGGCATGGTGTGGGCGGGGAAGGGAATGGGCCAACATAATTTTTTATGCCTGGTTTAGGTGTAGACAATGGTCTAAATGTAAGACAGCAATGAAGCTGTCTTACATTTAAAGGTGGCGCTGGATACGCCAAGGTTATGTAGAGGCCGGTGCCTCTTCATAACTTCGGCGGATCCACAGCAAGCACAGGGACTTAAGACTGGCATCTAGAGCCAAAAGCCCTCTAACACTCAAAAAATAAAAGCATTTTTCAAAACTGATGCCTACATAAAGTAGACATATAGGACATATTAAAAACAAACTTTTTTTTCTGTTGTATGACTATCTGTTTTAAAAGAAAATATTTTCAAATCTGTGTTAAATTTATGTTAAAATTTGTATTTTTTTTTAGACAAAACGTAGCAACCCCAAATTGCCACTACCATAAAGTACAATATGTTATGGTAAAAAAACAAAGTTAAAATCTTGGATATTTAGAAGCGTTCCAAAGTTATTACCACAAGTGGCACATGTAAGACTTGATAAATGATAAGCTTAAGGACAAAATAGACTCAAGGTTATATTTTTTTTTCTACTGAAGCTACTTCTACGGGAAATAAAAAGACATCCATTAACTGCCAACCAACATAGATTTGCCCTCTTGAGAAATATTAGCATTTTACTATTTCCAACAAAATATGTTTGCTTATTCCCATATCCTTGTACAAAGAAAGAAATAATTATTTTTCCAAAAAATTTCTATTGTTACTTGCTGTATATCCGCTTTTATCTGGGTAAGTAAGGGACTTGCCAGCGCGCATCAAAAGATTATGTTTGAGAAAACTAAAATAGACATGTAACACTTCTCCCTATGGTAGAACAAAGAGATGAAAATTCATGCTACTAGCTGCTTAGAATAAAGACGTTAACCAGTGGCGTACATAGAGAAGTAAGGATTAATCCAGGCCCCCAACACAGGACAGGATTTCCACCTGAACCACTTTCAATGACCCTTGGGACATTTTTTCCACTGCCTCGTTTGCTAAAAGTTGTTTCTTTAGAGGTAGAGATCTGAGCAAGTTTTCACTCCCCAGTAGAAGAGGAGATGATCCTAACTGGTCCCCCTCTTGCCCTGGGCCCCATAGCAGTCGCATGGTCTTCCGCTATGATAGTTATGCCCCTGCTCCTACATGTAGGGGCGCAGGGCATTGCGGCTGATATGGTGTATTTACTTTGACACTATGTGACATAATGTCTGGTCCTAACTAGTTATTTGTTTATTAAGTATGTGTATTGTAGGATATATTTAATAGCACATGCACTTTAATTTTTTTCCTTACTTTCCTGTTTGGATCCATGAATTGATTATGTACTACTAGACTCACTTACCAGTACTATCCACTTGTATCCCCTGCTTGGACTATGTGCCTTATGTATTCTTTAACCACCAGAGACTCATTTTAATCATGTAATTTTAAATAAATTTTGCACTAATAAAGAATTATTCATTATTTACTTTCTGGCCTTGCTTTGTGGTGTTTCTGTTGCTACTCTGCAAAATGAAAAGTATAGTGTTATATAGTGGCTCACCCTCTTATTGCCGTAGAAGTGGTGCTCTGTCTATATGACTCACCCTATGTCAAAAAGCTATTTAATTATTCACCATGAAGACGAGCATTCTCATTTGGATTACATAGATACTTGAACTACATAGGATAGTATATACATATGTATTTATTGTCCCCAAATATGAGAAAATAGACAAAAATAAATAAATAAAAATTACATTGAAAGATAAAAACAATTATAAAAATAATACTGGCATCTATTAGTTTCTTAACTGATCCAGAAGTCCATATATGCTGTAAATCCTCAAATGTCCTTCATATTTCCTTAGAAGTGTGTACTGTATATAATGAATGGTTTAAAATAAAACAAAAAACTTTATTTAGTATGATTCTTTGTAAAAATACTTAAACACCTCCTATAAAGAACTAACTCTACTCCCGGGGTAGCTCGGGTGGAGTATCACTGTCCGTTAATGGATTGACACAGGCAGTGGGTCGCTCCCCAAATAATATTGTGAGAGTTACCCCAAGGTACTATGAGTACGGAGTAGGAAAGAGTATAAGCAGCAATGTTCACCCAAAAAAACGGTGCGCTGCAATGGCACTCTTATGTCCTATCCTGGTCCAATCTTGTATCAGCATTGGCCAGATATCAGACATATGAGGCACCAACAGTGTTGCTGGAAATGTGGTGATAACCAGCAACAAAGAACATGTGCCAGATACTTAAAAGCTAGCTGTCTCTGTTCAAATTATGGCCAAGACAGTAACCCCAGAGTCATTGGGAGGCCCTGAACCAGAGACTACTACCAAGTATCTAAAGTCAGCTTCAGTGCTGCACCCATACAAATGGGTTCCTATATGCTTGTTAGCATTGAAGTCTGACATGTAAAGTCCTCAATCTAATGGTATAGCCCCCCTCAACGCGTTTCTGATGACCCTATTCTCCGGTCATCTTCATCAGGAGCGTGGGGCAAGCAATTGGTGGGCAGAAAGCTATTACTCCTACTGTGAGTATTGGAGCAACGAGAGGACGCTGCACGTGTACACGGCAGCTTAGCGGCGCTGTGATGGCCGTACGCGCCCGCCTTTCCTAACTCCTTAAGTAAGGAGGAGGCTAAGGTGGTACCTGGGCGCTGTCTGATGCGGCCAATCCGGTGCGAGGGGGCGTGGCTATCGCCCGCACAATGCTCCCCCACACCACGGCCGCCGCAACTTCATGTGGCATGTGCGCCATCGGCACCTAAGAGAATAGTATGGAGATTATTAGGCGGCCAAATCGACGCTGTAAGATATAATAATCCCTCAGTCAAGGGAGTACCGAGGCTTTAGTTTAGTATAACATGAAATAGTAAAAGAATGGAAATAATGTGACCTACGGGGAAACAAAATAGTGACAAGGTGACAATGCACTACATGTAAGAGATTAGTCATGTCGGGAGACGTATAGCTCAGCCTATCCAATAAAAGAGGAGAGCATAATTGGGAAGAAAGAGGAGCCTTATTGTGTAATAAAGCATGTGTAACTGCTGTATTCGTTTAAGCCATTTGGTCTCTCAGTACGTAATCTGAAGATCCACTCCATTTCTTTCCTTAGCAGTCTGTTGTCAAGATTGCCACCACGAGGGGGCAGAAGTACTAGTTCAATTCCCTGAAATTGGAGAACTTTGGGGTCGCCGTTGTGACAGTCTGTCACATGTTTGGCGACTGATTTATCCCTCTTATTACGGATGTCCCCGAGGTGTTCCCCAACCCGTCTCCTCAGTTCCCTGGTTGTCTTTCCCACATACTGCAGGCCACAGGTACAGGTGATTAAGTATATTACTCCCGTGGTTCTGCAGTTGATGAAGGATCTAATCTCATAGTCGGTGTTATTCATGGTGCTGGAGAATTGTTTGCCTACCTTAATGAATTTACAAGCAATACATCCACTGCATCTGAAATTGCCCCTCATGTTGTTTCTCAACCACGAGTGACCCATAGCTGGTTTCAAAAAGCTATGCACCAGTCGATCCTTCAGGTTGCGACCTCTACGAAATGTAATATTAGGTGCAATACCAATGAGGCTACCAACATCTGGGTCAGTTTTCAAAATCCCCCAGTGTCGGTGCAGAATCTCCCTGACCCAATGTTGTGCAGAGTCATATGTTCCAATAATTCTCACTGTCTCCTCAGGTTCTTTTTGGTCCTTTTTGGGAACCAGGAGATCATTTCTATTTATAACCCGAGCGTGATGGTATGCCTCTCTCAAAACCGTGTCTGGATATCCACGGTTTCGAAACTTAGATCTTAGGTCATCCGCCGCCACTTTGAAGTCGCGGATTTCCGAGCAGTTGCGTCTCACCCTTAAGTATTGTCCTTTGGGGATCCCTTTATGTAGAGGTGCAGGGTGCCAACTCTCCCACTGCAAGAGATTATTGGTTGCAGTGGGTTTCCGAAACAAACTGGTAGAGAGCTGACCATCCCTCCCTCTAGTGATGGTGAGATCGAGGAATGTGATACAATCATGTTCAATTGTGGATGTAAAATAGAGGCCCAATTCATTCCTGTTAAGTCTGTCCACAAACCTGTGGAACCCTTCCTTTTCCCCTTTCCAAAAATCAACACGTCGTCGATGTATCTAAGCCAGAGCTGGACACATGACGACATATCTTCCAAATCTTCCCCAAACACAATCTCCTTCTCCCACCAGCCCAGGTAGAGGTTAGCGAAAGTGGGGGCACACGGGCTCCCCATCGCCACCCCCCTTAGCTGGCGGAAGATCCTCCCATTGAATAGGAAGATGTTGTGCTTCAGGATGAATTCCAGCAGTGTAACCACGAATTCATTATGTAATGTACAGTGCACATCTCTCTCGCCAAGGAAACTACGTACAGTCTCCAGACCCTTATCGTGGGGTATGGAGCTGTACAGTGCTTCCACATCCAAGCTGGCCAGTATGGTGTCTTCCTCGATTGTTACATCATTTAGTCTATTGAGTACGTCCATTGTATCCCGGACATAAGATGGTAGTGAAGTGACAAATGGGCGTAAAATGTGATCAACATATATCCCAATATTTTGTGTTAAGCTACCTACTCCGGACACAATCGGACGACCTTTTAAGGGGTCGACCCCTTTATGCACCTTAGGTAGGCAATAGAAACATGCCAGCACTGGGTGTGATGCGAGTAGGAACTCATATTCGCCTTTACTGATCAGGTGGGTCGTGAGTGCCTCCTTAATTATTGTTCCAAGTTCTTTTTGATAATTTTCCTGAGGATTAGAGGGAAGCACCTCATAGCAGGTCCTATCTCCTAAAATATGTACACACATGTTGGTATATTGATCCCTATCCAGGATGACGATATTACCCCCCTTGTCTGAGGGTTTGATTATAACATCCTCATCCTTTTCAAGGGATATCAGGGCATCAATTTCCCCTTTGTCTATGTTATGCCAAAGGGAAACTTGTCCTTCCAGTAGTCTCAATTCTTGTGTGACTACCTCTAAGAACGTATCAAGGGGTGAGGCATCACTGATTGGAGAAGAACGTGTGGAGGGAGATCGTAGACTAGAAAAGGGGCCATGCCCCGGGGTTCTATGACCCTCATCCCAAAGACCAGCTAGCAGCTGGACATCTGCTAGTTCCTCTACTTCGATGCCCAATTCTGCACATTGTCGCTGATCATATTTTCGGAAGAATTTTTTCCATTTCAGCTTTCTGATGAAGAGGTTTATATCCTTCACCCAGCCTCCTCCTTACTTAAGGAGTTAGGAAAGGCGGGCGCGTACGGCCATCACAGCGCCGCTAAGCTGCCGTGTACACGTGCAGCGTCCTCTCGTTGCTCCAATACTCACAGTAGGAGTAATAGCTTTCTGCCCACCAATTGCTTGCCCCACGCTCCTGATGAAGATGACCGGAGAATAGGGTCATCAGAAACGCGTTGAGGGGGGCTATACCATTAGATTGAGGACTTTACATGTCAGACTTCAATGCTAACAAGCATATAGGAACCCATTTGTATGGGTGCAGCACTGAAGCTGACTTTAGATACTTGGTAGTAGTCTCTGGTTCAGGGCCTCCCAATGACTCTGGGGTTACTGTCTTGGCCATAATTTGAACAGAGACAGCTAGCTTTTAAGTATCTGGCACATGTTCTTTGTTGCTGGTTATCACCACATTTCCAGCAACACTGTTGGTGCCTCATATGTCTGATATCTGGCCAATGCTGATACAAGATTGGACCAGGATAGGACATAAGAGTGCCATTGCAGCGCACCGTTTTTTTGGGTGAACATTGCTGCTTATACTCTTTCCTACTCCGTACTCATAGTACCTTGGGGTAACTCTCACAATATTATTTGGGGAGCGACCCACTGCCTGTGTCAATCCATTAACGGACAGTGATACTCCACCCGAGCTACCCCGGGAGTAGAGTTAGTTCTTTATAGGAGGTGTTTAAGTATTTTTACAAAGAATCATACTAAATAAAGTTTTTTGTTTTATTTTAAACCATTCATTATATACAGTACACACTTCAACGACCTGAATGGTATACCTTTTCACTATTTTGTATCCGTTAAAATATTTCCTTAGAAGGGAAAAGGTACTTGATAGTGATGATCGAGCACCCTGATGTTCGGGTGCTTTGGCCGAACACTAGGTGGTGCTCGAGTGCTCAGCCGAGCACCCGAGTATAATGGAAGTCAATGGGAGAAGACCAGGCACCCCCTGCTCGGATGAGGGGAGGGTGTCTGGTCCACAGGGAAACGTCAGAAAATGGTGGAAACACCACAGAAATGGTTAGGGAACAGCATGGGGAGGATGTCTGGATGCATCTTGGACACTGAAGTCACTGCTATTAAAGATGATGTCCGACTATTACGCCACTTTTGCGGAATGACAAAAATACCCCCCAAAAACCCAAGATAACATCAATTTTACAGGAAATATTGTTAGGAAACATATATTTACTTGTACGTTAAGCACAAGTGCTGCCAAAAA
>ONZH01018597.1:0-30324 GCA_900303285.1 Rhinella marina | reverse complement strand
TACTGTTAATTAAGCCACAGTTCCTCATTTGCGTCTGCTGTTTAACATTTGTGCAAGGAGGGATATAGTGTAGGGATAGGATTTGCTAGCAGGCTAGTAGTTCTGTTCAAAAGACACAAAAGTCCATTGTTATATCTGGCTGCATTTTTTTTTATTTGGGCAAAAAGAACGCATGTTTCCTGACGCTAATACCACGTGCACAGAGTGTGCATTGAACCGTTCTGTAGTCTATATACCTGACATCCGTTGCTATTTTCTACTGTTAATTAAGCCACAGTTCCTCATTTGCGTCTGCTGTTTAACATTTGTGCAAGAGGGATATATAGTGTAGGATAGATTTGCTAGGCAGGGCTAGTAGTTCTGTTCAAAAAAACACAAAAGTCATTGTTATATCTGGCTGCATTTTTTTTATTGGGCAAAAAGAACGCATGTTTTCCTGACACTAATACACGTGCACAGAGTGTGCATTAGAACCGTTCTGTAGTCTATATACCTGACATCCGTTGCTATTTTTTCTACCGTTAATTAAGGCCTCAGTACCTCTTTGTGTCTTCTGTTTAGCATTTGTGCAAGAGGGATATATAGTGTAGGGATAGGATTTGGCTAGGCAGGGCTAGTAGTTCTGTTCAAAAGACACAAAAGTCCATTGTTATATCTGGCTGCATTTTTTTTTTATTTTGGGGCAAAAAGAACGCATGTTTTCCTGACGCTAATACCACGTGCACAGAGTGTGCATTAGAACCATTCTGTAGTCTATATACCTGACATCCGTTGCTATTTTTCTACTGTTAATTAAGGCCACAGTTCCTCATTTGCGTCTGCTGTTTTAACATTTGTGCAAGAGGGATATACAGTATAGTGTAGGATAGGATTTGGCTAGGCAGGGCTAGTAGTTCTGTTCAAAAGACACAAAGTCCATTGTATATCTTGGCTGCATTTTTTTTTATTTTGGGCAAAAAGAACGCATGTTTTCCTGACGCTAATACCACGTGCACAGAGTGTGCATTAGAACCGTTCTGTAGTCTATATACTTGACATCCGTTGCTATTTTTTCTACCGTTAATTAAGGCCGCAGTACCTCTTTTGTGTCTTCTGTTTAGCATTTGTGCAAGGAGCGGATATATAGTTGTAGGGATAGGATTTGGCTAGGCAGGGCTAGTAGTTCTGTTCAAAAGACACAAAAGTCCATTGTTATATCTGGCTGCATTTTTTTTTTTATTTTGGGGCAAAAAAGAACGCATGTTTTCCTGACGCTAATACACGTGCACAGAGTGTGCATTAGATCCGTTCTGTAGTCTATATACCTGACCATCCGTTGCTATTTTTTCTACCGTTAATTAAGGGCCGCATACCTCTTTTGTGTTCTGCTAGTTTAGGCATTTGCCGCAAGTAGTTGACATATGGTCTGCTAAGAGATAGGATTTTGGCTAGGCAGGGCTAGTAGTTTCTGTTTCAAAAGACACAAAGTCCATTGTTATATCTAGCCTGCATTTTTTTTTTTTTATTTTGGTGGCCAAAAGAACGCAAGTTGTGCCTTGACGCTAATACCACTGTGGCACAGCGCGAGCATTTAGATCCGTTCTGTAGTCTATATACCTGACATCCGTTGCTATTTTTTCTACCATTAATTAAGGCCGCAGTAACCTCTTTTGCCGTCTGCTGTCTAACATTGCGCAATGAGGGACATATAGTGTAGGATAGGATTGGCTACGCAGGGCTAGTAGTTCGGTTCAAAAGACACAAAAGTCCATTGTTGTATCTGGCTGCAATATATTATTTTCGTGGTGGGTTAAAAAATCGCGCAAGGTTACCTGACCTTAACAGCACCTTTTCAGCGTCTGCTGTCTAACATTTGTGTATCCCAAAATAACAGAAATTCGGTGTATTGTTTTTCTGCAGCTATTGAAATCGACATTACTAATGTTGCCGTGGAGCGGAGCCACATGCAAGCAGCCGAGTGAGCTCTGCTGAAGATCGCAGTTGAGCGGGCTCTTAAGCTAATGTTATCAGCTCAAACATGGGTAAAAACAACAAGGAGAAGCCCAAGGACCTTTCTGGATCCGGTAGGCAAGTTTTGGGCAAGGAGATCTGGACCGCTTTGTGAAAAAAGGCAGCCACACCACAATTGAAACGGCCGGACAAGCATGGCGGCCGCTCAGGAACCTGGTCCCCGCCAAGAAGCTATAGACTCTGAAGAAGGTGGAGGGGAGTGAGACAGAGGGTATCGCATCTAGAGACAGCCTGCGGTATCTAGAGCCTTCATGAGACAGCTCCTGGCAGACGCTCTGGACCCACTGGTGCAGGAAATAAGGGAGCTCAAGCAAGACTTAAAGCAAACTGGGGATTGTGTGGAATCATTAGAGTCCTCTCAGGGCGGCTATTGTGGACTTTAATAACATCAGTCTCTCATAACGTGGATCACATGCAATCACACCTGAATTACCTTTATAACCAGCTTGAGGACCAGGACAATAGAGGGAGACGCAATAATCTGCGTCTTAAGGGCTTTCCGGAAAATATTGAACAGACGCCATCTTGCCAGAACTGACAGCATTCGTTGCTGATCTCCTAGGCCCTGACTCAGCAGCCAATCTTACATTTGAAAGAGGGCACAGAGCGTTAAGACCCATGCCGCAACCTACCGATCCCCCGAGGGACATCATTTGTAAGTTATCCAGCTTCCAGACCAAAGAGAAAATACTAAAGGCGGCCAGAACCTCTCCTCACCTCCATCATAAGGGCCATGCCATCTCAATATTTCAAGATCTCTCCCCGCTAACACTGAAAAAGAGCAGACTATTGCGCCCACTTCTAGAGGTATTAAAAGAACGCAAGCTGCTGTATCGATGGTTATATCCTTTTGGCCTACTCATCGCCACTCCGGAGAGTAAGGTGGTCATAAGGGCCCATGCAGACCTGAAATGCATGTATGACTATTTGGGGATAGCGGACTTACAAATCCCTGACTGGAACCCTGTCCAGGAATTAACATTACTACCAGCCCTGCCTTTGATTACTCCTTGGTGGGAGCCAGAAAACCGCAGAGACAAAAGAGGAAAGCTGGGAAGCTACACCACGAAGGATCCAAGTGGACCACGGACTGAGACATGTTCAACCCTCACAGACCTTCGCTACCACCCATCTCGCCCTAAGTGGTGAGATCGAACCAGATTCTTATTGCCTCAGACTGCTTAACCTTCTCTTCATTTTGCTATCTTTCAGTTGCTTTCCTACTGCTATCTACCCTATCTTTAATTTTCCATCTACCTAGTTTAAGATAAGCTAATGGACCTCCTACATGGTCTCTATAGCACCTATGTTGAAATACACTGCCCACCCGCTCTAAGCGATCTGCAGTTTAGGCAGTCTACGCCTGACATGCCTTGTCTTTATCACCTACCATATTGGTTGCTCCAATCAGGAGCTCAATTTGTTGTTTTGGGATGTTATCCTACAATTTTTGATTATTTTTGTTTACAACTGTTTGATGGGCCCACCAGAGAATGTTGGTTTTTCTCCACTACATGTACTTGTGAGGGCTTTTTCCTCTACTAGTTCTGTTTTACCCCCCTTTCCCTCAAATACCGGGATGGTAATGGTATTCCCTTCATTGTGGATCAGCAGTATTGTAATGATCAGTTACCACATTTGGTGCTTTCAGGAAATGGAGTCTAATATGTTTGGCTTAGCTACTCACGCCTCATGTCATACAAATGGCTGTGATTAAGATATGCTCATACAATGTGAGGGGGTTGAACGCCCCCGCCAAGAGAAGTCATATCTGTAACATGTTGAAGAAAGTTAACACGGATATTTTGCTCCTGCAGGAAACCCATTTTAGGAGGAATCACACCCAGTGCTTGTCCCATTTGGTGTATATTTTGCTCATACAATGTGAGGGGGTTGAACGCCCCCGCCAAGAGAAGTCATATCTGTAACATGTTGAAGAAAGTTAACACGGATATTTTGCTCCTGCAGGAAACCCATTTTAGGAGGAATCACACCCAGTGCTTGTCCCATTTGGTGTATAACCAGTGGTTTCATAGCGCCTCTCCAGACTCAGCCACTAAAGGCGTGAGTATTGCCATTCATAAACAGCTTCCCCTGGAGGTGCGTTCAACCCTCTCAGATGAACAAGGTCGGTATATATTTATAAAGGGATAACTGGGTACACAATTGATCACAATTGGCAATATATACTCACCAAACACCAATCAGACACCATTGTTGAGAGATACACTAGCGATATTCCATAAGTTTGCAGAAGGCATTTCCCTCCTGGGTGGGGATCTTAATGTAGCCTTACACCCAGAGTTGGATTCCTCTAGAGGTTCTTCACAACTAGAGATGAGCGAATCATTGAAAAAATTATACGCCGAACATTCGCCGAACTTTTCCTAAAATTCGTATATTCGACGAATATATTTGTTGTATTTGCGTACAAAATATACGTTATTATGTGCTATTAGCGAACATTCGCTCACTAATAAAGAACGTTCATTTACAAAATCTACGCAACTTCTTAGAAGACGTATGCATGAGCGTACAAATAGCTTACGAATCTCAGCGTACTATTGTCTAAGCGATTACGTAATACGCAGGCACGTACGAGGAGAGGCCGCGGCGTGCACTCCTCAGAGGCAGAGCGAATATTCGAGACATATATATGGTAAATAGTGCAAATACATTATTATAAGTATAATATAAACATTTTAAATATCACCTACCTAGTATGCTCACGGACATGTTTAAGTCTCTTTTCTTCTGACGCTTGTCATAGAACTGGAGCAGAGTCCCAAACTCAGTCGCAATTTGTAATCTACATAGGCAAAATTGTAATCAAAATGGGTAAAAAAAAGCAGCAAAGGTTCCCTTTAAAAAACCCTCTTTCGAGGGGCTCCCCAAATAACCTGAAAAGGGGGAAAAAGGGATGAGGCCCACGTATGTGCAACTTGGATAAAAAAAAAAACTTTTTTTTGATGGGGGAGTCCTAACAATCCATGGCCATCTGGGTGAGGACAAACGCGGGGCAACAAAACTAAAAACAAGGGCCAACTAGTGCCCACCCTTCAGGATAAGTCCATGTTGTGGCTCCCATAAAAACTGCAGGAATTACTTAAAGGCCAGCAGGTCCTCCTCACTGCTGCTGGAGCTAAAGGACATGAGAGGGCGCTCCTGCCTCATCATGAAAGCGGCCCTGGCTGCGGCAGCAGACCCCCGCTGACCTCTCAAGGATGGTCTTCTTGGTGACTGGGCTTTCACACTGGCAAAGGCAGTGGTAACTTGGGCCCTGCCCATCACTCTGTAGTGGCCAGATCCTCCTGCCGGCATACCAGGTGACAGAATCTCCGGCTGTAACGGTAATGGTAACGCTCTTCCACGAGCGGCGGACTGTGTGGCCTGCAACTGCCATGGGCATGGCAGTTGGTAGTGGTACTGTACCACAGTTGGATGGTACACAAAAGTGTTCGTGGTCATCTGTCCCACATGAAGGATCGGTGGTATCGGTGGCGGCAAATCAGGAATCAAGGGTTCCGGCTCATCCTGACCTTGGGATTTCTCTTCAGATCTCAAGGTCTCAAGGTCACATGCCTCTTCTGCAGCCTGGGCCTCCTCACTCCAGTCTTCCGGGGGCGCTGCAGGAGTAGGTGGTCGCTTTAAGACTTTCACCCCAGTAGCAAAGGGGCCTTGGAGGCTCTTCATGGGGGTATTCTCCACGTAATCCCCTGCATGTAGATTGTGGCATACGGGCGGAAGATACAGCCGCTTAACCGAACAGCGGTTAACATATAATTCCTCTGCCGTCTCCTCATCGCCGATGAAACCGACTCCCCGCTCCACGTTGAACCAAATAACGGTTCCCCTTTGGCGCTCCAGCTCAGGGTCACCGGACCGTGGGTGCTCCAAAACTTGCACCACCCACTCCTCCACCAGCTTTTTATATTCCCAGAGGGTCTGGGCGTTCCGGGTGACAGCCTCAGGGACCATCAAATTCTGGCGTAAGGAGTAGTCCTTGCGCGGCGGAGCGGGAACTCCTGCCGCCTCCGGCATGTCAGCCAGTGGAGTCACCACCTCAGCAGGCACCTCATCCGACTTCCTGTTGAGCTGTGAGAGATAGATCTCCTCCGGTTCCTTCTCCTCATAGGGGTCGTCTGCCCACAGCATGCTTCCCCAGTCAGGACCCTGCTGTCTCGCCGCCATCTTACTCTGCTGACTTCCTAGGGCCACGTCTTCCTCGCGCGCAGGAGAAGGGGGCGGAACTACCAGGGAGGAGTCTGCATCGCTGAATAGAATTTGTACGCAACAGCGTGTAGAGTAACTACCAGGGAGGAGTCTGCGCAACAGCGTATAGAGTAACTAAATTATACATAGAATAGCGTATAATTTAGCGGACAAACTACTTAGCGTTGCGTACAAAAGCGAAGCGAATCACCTAATATTCAGATTCGCTTCGCAGCTGAAAAATCCCAAGATTCGATACGAATCGACGAATCGCTTCGCTCATCTCTATTCACAACTTTCAGGAACGTCACTCAGGTATATACGCAATAATCTGGCTAAAACAGGGCTCGTAGACAGTTGGAGAGCATTGAACCCTAATGTCAAAGACTATACATACTATTCTCCTGCACATTCCTCATACCAGAGGTTAGATTATATTATGGTCTCCACCTCCCTCCTTCCTTATTGCAAAAAAGCATCAATAGGCCCTATAACACTATCAGATCATGCCCCGGTGTTCCTACAATTTGAGTCCCGGAATATCCCAAAGAGGGAGATGATCTGGAGGCTGAATGAGACAGTTCTTCATAACCCTAAAAACTTAGAATCCATTGTCAAGGTCTTGAATAATTACTTCAAGACTAATGATACGGAAGACGTCTCACCCAGTGTGTTATGGGAAGCACATAAAGCCGTAGTGCGGGGTCACTTTATATCACTGGGCACACACATTAAGATATGTAGAGAGGCAGACATTAAATCTATACAGGCCCAAATTTAGAAGTTGGAATCTAGGCACAAGAAACATCTTACCCCTGAGATCTTACATGACCTAGATCTCCTTAGGTCCCAGGTCAAAAGTAAACTAAATGATAGATCAGCTAAGTTGTATCTCTCTGCCCAGTTCAAGTATTATGCACATGGTGACAAAGCTACTAAATTTATGTTATCCCAGTTAAAGAAAAGGAAAGTCCACTCTTACATTCATTCTATTCAGTCGGCATCTGCCCAGCAGTTATTACAGACGGAACAGATAGCTGCAAGATTCACCGAGTACTATAAGCATTTATATAACATCAGAGGTCCCTCATATCCCCACACGCAGACTACTAGACAAGACCAAATTGTACAATGGCTGTCTTCCCTTAAGCTCCCCAAGATTCAGCCTGACCAAATGAGGACCCTTAGTGCCCCATTCACACTGGCTGAACTGAAAAAAGCTCTTAAGGACACCCCTCTTCACAAAAGTCCAGGCCCAGATGGTTTGACCATGAAGTACTATGACACCTTTCAAGATACACTATTACCATATTTTTTGAAAACATGCAATTCCCTATGGGAGAGTGGCAGACTACATTCTAATATGCTATCCGCACAAATCACTATCATTCCCAAGGACGGGAAAGACCCGACCACATGCTCTAGCTACCATCCCATTTCCCTTCTAAATAATGATTTGAAGTTGCTAGCTAAAATGCTAGCTCTTAGGTTGCAGCCTTTATTACCCCAGTTGATAGACATAGAGCAAGTTGGTTTCGTAAGTGGAAGAGAGGGGAGAACGAATACCTGCAGACTGGTCAATATTATCCAACATGCCCACTCTACTTCGACCCCTTTAGTCCTTCTAGGCACAGATGCCGAGAAGGCCTTCGATAGAGTCGACTGGACATACATGACACAAGCTTTAAAGTGTTTCGATATTCCAGGAGACTTTGTTGAAGTGATCATGGCCATATATAATGAACCTAGCGCCAGAGTCCTGGTGAATGGCACTTTGTCTCCCCCTTTTACTATATGTAATGGGACGAGACAGGGATGCCCGCTGTCCCCCCTTCTCTTTGTCTTGTCCCTGGAACCACTGCTTCAAACTATAAGATTAGACTCTAGGATTCAGGGCATTACAATTGGTCATACAGTACACACTCTTGCCGCCTTTGCAGACGACCTCCTTTTTAATTATTACAAACCCGGCAGAGGCTTTCCCAGCGATACATTCGATCTTAGATAGATTTGGGGACATCTCTAATTTCAAGGTGAACCTCACCAAATCCCAAGTTTTGAATGTTACTCTGGACCCGCACACACAACGACAGCTGGAGTATTGCACACCCTCTGCATGGTCCACTCGCCACATCCCATTTCTGGGTCTGAAACTTACCTCCCACCCCTATACATTATACTCGGAGAACTATCAGCCACTCCCTAAAAAGGTGGGGGAAATAATTAAATCTTGGGATATACCATTCACATCTTGGTTTGGCCAAAGAACCATGATTAAAACGATTATTCTCCCTAAATTGCTATATTATCTCCAAGTCCTGCCTATCTTTTTACCTAAATCGTTTTTTGACCAGATTAGAGGACTCCTATCTCGGTTTTTATGGAATGGTAATAGACCAAGATTATCCAACTCACAGGTGATAAAACAATCTACGAGTGGTGGCCTGGGAATTCCCGACATCTACTTTTACTATAAAACAATACAAGGGCTGAGGGTTCTGGAGTGGTTACGTTCTCCCCCCCGATAGACTGGACATCCAAATTGAACAGGACATGGTCGATATCCCGTTAAGGGCCTTAGTCTTGTCCAGTCAATATAGAAAAATGCTATATAGAGATGTTACCAACCCTATGACACAAACACATTGAATGTGTGGTATTTGGTCTTGAGGGATAAACTAATCAACACACCCTTATCCCCCTTGCTACAGATTCGGGATGTGATGTGGGACTCTTCCAGGGATTTTAGAGCCTCCCTCACAGACACATGTAAAATGTGTGATATGTCAGTGTGGGATTATGCTGGGGTCGTCCGGGAAGGTTCCCCAACAGATGTAAACCCCACACCTCTCACAAGTTTTACTTATTTTCAGACAGCACATCTCCTCAATATGGTCAAAAAATTATCTATCTCGTCCAACATATGTCCTACATCTTTTGAGATGATGGTACTGGGCCGTAATCCCCCACTAAAGAAAATATCTAAAATATATAACTCCCTTATAACCTCTATTCACACCCAGAAACCTGTATTTATTACTGCTTGGGAACAGGACTTAAACATCTCATTTTCTGCGACAGACGTTAAATCCCTATTGGCACAGACGACTAAAATCTCCAGGTGTGTGCGACTCCAAGAGAACTACTACAAAATGTTGACTAGGTGGTATTACACACCAGTGAGACTTCACAAAATGTTCCCCTCCACGTCTCCTGAGTGCTGGAGATGCAGTGGAGCTGAGGGCAGTTTCCTACATATTTGGTGGTCCACAGATATCTGTGGCGTTCTGTCTCAGCTCCATTCCACGACTATCAACCCTACGCCTCTATTCTGCCTCCTGGGAAGGGCCACATTCAAAGTCAAATCTAAATACTATGTACAACTGTTTCACCACCTATTAGCAGCCGCCAGTATTATAATAGGTACACACTGGAAATCCACAATAGCGCCTTCCATGGCACACTGGCTTGTCAAGTGCGACCAAATCTATAGATTAGAACAAATTGCACATTGGGATTCTGTGGTCTCACCCAGATTTGACCTTATATGGGGGGTCTGGAAAAAATATAGGCTTCTGTAGTAATGGAACCACAAAACATCAGTCCTCCACACTCACCACCAGGGACAATACCTCTCTTTCTTTACCATCCCACTGAGCATTTTCTCTCTAGCTCGGTTCCCTTCCCCATTACCGTTTTTTTCCCTAATGTTTGTTGGTAAAATCACTTAATGTAACATGGTTGTTAAAATATAAAAATATGTAACTGTATGTTGCTTTATACATTGTGGAACAAGCAGATGTAGCCGTAACTATTGATTATACGTAAACGGTCGTTTGTCTATGTACAAGTATACTTGCTTTCCTATGTGTATTGCTTGTTCTACTCATGCTGTGGAAAATAAAATATTTTAAAAACTAAAAACTAATGTCGCCGTGATTAGCGGCAGAAAGAAACGCAATAAATGTCAGGTACATAGGAGAAACATACATTGTCCTGCACATGTAATGTCACCGTGATTAGCGGCAGAAAGAAACGCAATAAATGTCAGGTATATAGTAGGAACATACATTGTCCTGCACACGCTGTGCAGCTGGTGTTAAGATTAGGCAAAATTGCGCAAATTTTGACCATCAAGAATAACAATACTTCAACCAGATATAACAAAAGTCCTTAAAAGGACTTTTGGGTCTTTTCAACAGAACAACTAGCCCTGCCTAGCCAAATCCTATCCCTACACTATCTGTGCCTGATTGCTCAATCATTATACATTATATGAATAACGGCAGAAAAAAAATACACTGGATGTCAGGTATTTAGGATTCAGAAAGGTTATACTGCACATGCAGCACAGGTATGTGACATTACCTGTGCTGTGTCTGCTGCATAACGTTTGCTCATTTGGTGAAATTTTTCTACTCATACATTTAAAAAATCTGCGCAACTGTACTTTTGACAAACTTGCATATATATCATTTAGTATGCGCAAGGCGAGCAGTAAGGGACAGGGAAGTGGGCGTGCTGCTGATGGTGCATGGTGGGCACGGTGCTGGCAGAGCACAAGAAACAAAGTCATCCAAAACTCCTAGCTTCATGTCTCAGTTTGGAGGGTGGCGCAAGACAGGTTCTTGTTAGGTCAACATGTCAGGAGGAGGACCACAGTGAGGTTAATTTTTTAGGTTAAAAAATTAGGGGTGAGGGCCTGCTGGTGAACCTCTCAAATATTTAAATGCGAGGGCAGCCTAATAAGCAGTTTGATATGATGGAGGAAGAGGACGAGAAGAGGAAGGGGTTCATGGAAATACAGTGTATTCAATACACCTGAAAAGCCACATTTAAAGTTTCTTTATGTTCAGCCGCTTTCCTCTGGTGGGGTAGCTAAGTCAGGGGCAATCCAGGCCTTGTTCATTTTGATTAGTGTCAGCATTTTCAGTTGACAGGCGGAAGAGCTTAGCAGTTATTATGCCCCCAGCGGCACTAAATAACCGTTCCGACAAAACGCTGGCGGCAGGGCAGGCCAGCACCTCCAAGGCGTAGAGCGCCAGTTCGTGCCACGTGTCCAGCTTAGACACCCAATAATTATAAAGCACAGAGGGATCGCTGAGGACATTGACATTGTCAGTTAGGTACTCCATTTTAAAAAACTTTTCCCTTCTAGTTTTGACACTAGGCCACTTGTCAGAACCTTTTCCACATGCAGCGCTGTCCACCTTTATTGTGAAGAGGTAGAGTTCCAGAGCGTGCTCAGATCGCACAGCAGTCAGTGAGCTGGCAAGTGTAAGCGCTGCTGCAGCATTGCCAGACCGGCGGAAGCTGTATGTGACTTTCGGAAATTTGCACCTTCACCAGCAGCTCAGGCAAAAAAGTGTAGTTTTTGAGAAACCGCTGAACCACTAAGTTGAAGCAGTTGTTTGGCCTGAGGGAGACTCCTGTTCGTCCTTCCAGTTGGAGGAACAGGTAGACTCATTAATGTCATTAGTTCCAGGGTCCTATAGGGTCAGTTTGGTTTAGGTTCCTGTGTATGAACTCGCCTACCTTTGAGGCCTGTTCATACTGGTAGTCAATCAGGATTAGAGTCATGGTTTCCTTTAGGAGGTGTCCATCTACCTTCCTTAGTTTCCAGGCCTAATCTTTCCCTCCTACGCTCTGTGTTGTTTTTCCCCCACACCTGAGCGTGACAGTATGTGTGTGAGCTTGCTCCCAAGCTCCAAAGCCGCCAACAAGTTGCGGCTGTTATCAGACACAACCATGCCTGGTTGTAGGTTGAGTGGCGAGAGCCACAGCTCAGCCTGGTCCCTTATACCCTGCCACAGCAGTGTGGCGGTGTGTTGTTTGTCACCTAAGCAAATAAGTTTCAGCACAGCCTGTTGCCGCTTCCCCACCGCTGTGCTAAACTGCTTCCAGCTACAGACTGATGGCTGACTGGTGCTGCAAGATGAGAATTCCTAGATGGAAGTGGTGGAGGAGAAGGAGGGGTTGCAGCCACTAATGTAGGTGGTGGCGGAAATCCTGATGGAAGTAGGGACCGCAATCCTTTGTGTCGGTAGCACCTGCGCCATCCCAGGGTACTACTTGCTCCTAGCCTCCACAGTGTGCCGTCAGGGTGCCGTCAGGGAAATGTAGCGTCCCTGGCCAGAAGCACTTATCCATGTGTCAGTCGTTAAGTGGACCTTCCCAGTAACTGCGTTGGTCAGGGCACAGGTTATGTTTCGGGACACATGCTGGTGTAAGGCGGTGAGGGCACACCGGTAAAAATAGTGGCAGCTAGGTACTGCATAACGAGGGACAGCCGCCGCCATCAGACTGCGAAAAGCCTCAGCGCCATCAATTTGTAAAGGTGTGCATTTAGTGCTATGGCCTGTGGGTGGGTGGCTGGGTATTTGTGCTTTTGTTCAAAGGCCTGGGGTATGGACATCTGTACGCTGCGCTGGGACACAGAAGTGGATGTGCTCGATGATGGTGCTTGCAAGGGTCCAGGTGCAGGGCGGGAGGCATCTGGGCCTGCGTCTTGGCTAGCACGTAACACAGGGAAGAGGAGGCCATGGTGTGACCCGCAGACACCGATTGTGGATCCAGGTGTTTGGCTTACCTATTTGGGTGCTTTTCTGCCATGAAGATCATGCTGGTGGTGGTAAGGTTGCTAGTGTTCATGCCCCTGCTCATTTTGGTACGGCCTAGGTTGCAAATGACAATTCTTTTATCGTCCACACTTGTTGGTGTAGCCTGCCTTCTCCCTTTTGCCACCCCACCGCCTCTTACACCCAGGGGTGTAGCTAGAACTGACTGGGCCCCATAGCAAATTTTTTTATGGGGCCCCTCCTCAACTTAATGGACGTACTCATACATGCGCTCACCTCATACATGGACACGCTCATACACACACTCACCACATACATGGACACACTTATACACACAGTCACCACATACATGGACGCACTCATACATGCACTTACCACATACATGGATGCACTTATACACACAGTCACCACATACATGGACACACTCATACATGCACTCACCACATACCTGGAGATACTCATACAGTCACCACATACATGAATGCACTCATACACACTCACTCCATACATGGACGCACTAATATGCGCACTGACAACATACATGGACAAAGTCATACACAATCACCACACACATGGACGCACTCATACACAATCACTACATACATGGACGCACTCATACACAGTCACCACATACATGGGCACAGTCATACATTCACTCACCACATACATAGATGCACTCATCACATAGATGGACATATATACTGTAAACACACACCAACACATATGACCATACAAGTAGTTATACACCTATTTCTACACACAAACATTTACCTTTCCTGTAGACAGCTGATGTCTGGTCCTCACAGGCAGCCTGGAGAAGTAGGTGCCATCACCCCTCTGTGCTATCCAGGGACAGCAGTGGAGGGGTTAATCAGTAACCTGGAGGGAGGGGGGCACGCAGGCACTGTAGAACTTTTATCAGGGGGTGATATTCATACAGATATGGGGATCGAGAAACAGGCACTAAGATAAATCAAAATCCCAGCTGGGATATGTACTTGCCACCCGTTGCCTCAGATGAAAGGAATGTGATGCTAAAACAAAAGAAAAAATACATACATCAATATAAGAAGACCCCTAACTTCAACATACGTAGAGGAATCGCAGCAAAAAGCAATGACTTACATTGATGGTAAGTACAGGTGTATACATCCCAGCTGGCGAAGAGCACATCGAACAAGCGTTCTGCCGGGATTAAAAGGCCGCCCTGGTATGCTCTTCCGGCCCCTCGCTGAGTGTGCTTCCGGTAAGTGGAATGCACATATGGAACGCAAGCGGTCATATCACCGCGCGGTTCCGGCCAAACGCCAACGTGCTTCCTGTGAATGGAACGCACGTATGGAGCGCAAAATCGATCAGCATGAGAAAATGCTTAAAGGCGCCCCAAATTATGCATCTTAATAGAAAAGACGCACAGGTTGGCGCATGATAACAGGCAAAAACAGGCGGCAAAGGTTGACAGACATCAAATGATGTCCTAAAGTGCCTGTGTGGCAGAAAATCAAAATTCGCTAAGGTGTGAAAATTAATGATGGAGAAAGGTAGAAAAAACAATAAGATAAGGTGAGGATAATTGATCACCTGACAAAATTGGGCAATTCTTGTGCCCCTGACCAGTGAGGGCAGGCTTGCATACAAATATTAAATAATAGCTGAAAGGGAGACTAAATCGAACAAAATTAAATAAAGCAAGTAAACGTAAGTCTCTCGTTAAGACCCAGGGGAGACTGAGACTTATTGTTTTTTCTACCTTTCTCCATC
Organism: Rhinella marina; assembly: GCA_900303285.1. Taxonomy (NCBI): domain Eukaryota; kingdom Metazoa; phylum Chordata; class Amphibia; order Anura; family Bufonidae; genus Rhinella; species Rhinella marina. Next base: position 15,763 of record ONZH01018597.1, on the reverse strand, counting down.
ATTAATTTTCACACCTTAGCGAATTTTGATTTTCTGCCACACAGGCACTTTAGGACATCATTTGATGTGTGTCAACCTTTGCCGCCTGTTTTTGCCTATTATCATGCGCCAACCTCATGCGTCTTTTCTATTAAGATGCATAATTTGGGGCGCCTTTAAGCATTTTCTCATGCTGATCGATTTTGCGCTCCATACGTGCGTTCCATTCACAGGAAGCACGTTGGTGTTTGGCCGGAATCGCGTGGTGACATGACTGCTTGCGTTCCATATGTGCATTCCACTTACCGGAAGCACACTCAGCGAGGGGTCGGAAGCGCATACCAGCGCTGCCTTTTAATCCCGGCAGAACGCTTGTTCGAGGCGCTCTTCGCCAGCTGGGATGTATTCACCTGTACTTACCATCAATGTAAGTCATTGCTTTTTGCTGCGATTCCTCTACGTATGTTGAAGTAATGGGTCTTCGTATATTGATGTATGTATTTTTTCTTTTGTTTTAGCATCACGTTCCTTTCATCTGAGGCAACGGGTGGCAAGTACATATCCCAGCTGGGATTTTGATTTATCTCAGTGCCTGTTTCTGAATCCCCATTTCTGTATGAATATCACCCCCTGATGAGCCCATACTCTGGGTGAAACACGTTGGGGTTATTATTTACCACCCTTCACACCTTGGTACATGTGCACATAGGGCCAACTAGGGCTGTGTAGGCTAGGTACGGGGACAGGGCACCCACACCTTTACGGGGTATCCCTGGGCAAAGAACTTTCCCTAGGGATATTCAGGGTCAGTCCAGTGATTATACCTTTCATATTATATATTTATCCAGTTTTGTTGTGGCTTACTCTATCACCCTTTTTTTAAAGGATTTAATAAAATTGATGATTTTAGGAGCTTCGCCTCCTTCCTTTTTTGATATATATACCAGCGGTCTCCAACTTTGTATTTGTATGATTATTATTTTTTGTTGGTTTATTCTTATTATTTGTTGTAATGGACATTTTTTGTCAGGCACGGCATTTACAGAGGCCTTAATTAAAGAAGCGCATGACATTTTTTCTGAATGGGAGATACCGGGTCTTTTCCTCCTCCATTACTTGTAAACAATTATTTAAGGACCTCTATCTGGGATATAGAAATAATATCCAATCCTGGTGGGAGATCAAGTCCCTGGAAAGCTATATTAAACATCAGATTGTGCCCAAAGGGCTACGTATACAAATTAAACCTGCCCCACGGATCAGCTCCCCTCTTTTGATTACTAACTAGGAACAAGAACTTACCCAGAGTTCCCTTAAACTTATGTGTTTACTGTTGGAGGAAGAAAAAGAGATCTTCGAAAAAACTTCCAACACTTTGAAAGATCATATAGACTCTGCTCTGAAATTCAAAGACGATCCAGACTTCATGAAACGTGAAGCCTCACTACAGACCTCTATTGAAAAATATCAAGCACTCCTAAAGGAGCGCAAACATCATCAATTTATTAGGGATCTTGGAGAGTTTAGGGAAACTCGGGCATATTTGCCTGCTAATAAACAAAATATCCAGACAGAGTCCTTCCTCGGATCTCTCTGACTCGGAACATTCAGGTCAGAGACCCCTAGTTCCAATAACTAACAGTAAACCTAAGAAAACTCACAAGAGATGGCAAAGATGGGGCAGACAAAATACATCTACTGGCCCCTCTTTTCCTTCGTTGCCAGTTTCAGCTCAGTCTCAGCCTTTTTTATACCCAAATCAGACTCCATATCATCTCCGGGATCGACCCAAGGCCAACGAGGCACGACCCCAGATGACACCCTCCAAATAATTAACCTATCGAGCCACTGTTTGACTGATAGTGAGATGTCTCTATTAAAGAAAGGTTTGTACCAACTACAACGTTTGACCCGTTTGTCTGGGTTAAGGACTTCAACCTCTTTTGTCAATGCCTAAAGTGGTTCAAGATCTATCAGAACTCAAATAAACAGATGTGTCATGAAATGGATATACATCCTGATGACTTTCTAGACTTTCAGACGCTTATGGATCTGTGGGAAGAGGGGACGTCAGAGATTGGTAAAATAACTACAGGTAGTGATTTTCATCATAATTTAACTCGTAAGAGTCCTGTGCCCTTAGAAATCTTGAACAGGACTCCTCCTTAGTCTTTAAACCTTCTGACAAAGGGGGGAATCTTGTGATTTTTGATCACGATAAGTATATTAAAATGTGTATGGACCTTCTGTGTGACAAGAAGAGTTATCGTGTCCTTACCGCTGACCCTACGGTTTCCTTCCTAGCGTCTCTTAAACAGATTTTACTTAATGGACTTGCTGACAAGGTGATCAATGAGACCGAATATAATTTCCTACTCCCTGTCACACCACAAACCGCTACATTCTATGCACTCCCTAAAATCCATAAAGGACTGCAAACACTGAAAGGTCGCCCGATAGTCTCGGGAGTGGACTCTCTTACTCATCATTGTGGCATATATCTAGACAAAATCCTCAGTGGCTTTGTCACCTAACTCCCCTCCTACACTCGAGACAGTATGGACTTCCTTCGTAAAATCGAGTGTCTCTCTATAGATCTGGGCTCAAAACTCGCGAGCAGAGATGTAGAATCTCTATACACTTCCATTCCCCACGAGAGAGGACTACAAGCTGTAGCCTTCTTCTTAAACACACGAGGCATGCAGTTTACTAAACATAATCAATTTGTTTTGGATTTGTTATTGTTTACATTAACACATAATTATTTTATCTTCAATGGGTCTTATTACCACCAGCTCAGGGGGACTGCGATGGGGAGTCCCTGTGCCCCATCGTACGCAAAGCTCCTCCTGGGCTGGTGGGAGGACACACATGTTTTTTCTGATCAATTTATGACTTGGAACGACGATATAGCATTTTGGTCACGTTATATCGACGACGTGTTTTTGATTTGGGCAACTTATGTTGGCACTTAATGGTAATCAGATCAGCCTTATTTTCACTTCTGTCATTGATGACACATCTCTTACCTTTTTGGATCTGTTGGTCCAAAAACAGGATGATCACCTCGTCACATCAGTATTTCGTAAACCTACTGCGACAAATATCTTACACTGGAATAGCCATCATCCCTGTACATTCAAAGGGGATATACTGAAAGGTCAGTTTCTGCGCATGCGCAGAAACTGCTCCGACCGTGAGAGTTTTTTTAGGGAGTCCAGGAAACAGTTTAATCGTTTACGTTCAAGAGGATACCCCAAAAGGGTTCTGAGGGATGCCTTTAGGAATGCCGAGTCAAGGGACAGGAATGATCTTCTTGTCCCGAAGGCAAAGGACTCAGCGGATACTTCCACAATTAGACTCTTTTCCACTTTTGATAATGCCAATAGGGAAATTAGACATATTTTGGGCAACTTTTGGGCTATCCTTCTTATGGATCCTGACTTGTCCAAGGTAATGACTCCCTTTCCTCAAATAACTAGAGATGAGCGAATCCTAAAAGATTCGGGGATTCGGTATTCGGCCCGAATCCCACCGCGGGATTCGTGGATTCGGGCCGAATCACGAATCCCATTAAAGTCTATGGGAGACCCGAATCTTTTTGCAGGGGCCAAAGGTTCTGCACAGTCAAGTTTGCCCCAACATGTGAAAACCTCAGAAAATGATGGAAACACCTTGGAAATGCATAGGAAACACCAGGGGCAGCATGTAGGGATGCCTCTGAGGCACCCTAAGGGCTCATTCAGACGTCCGTTTGGTGTTGTCCGGGTTTTGCGGATCCGCAAAACACGGACAGCGGCCCATGTGCAGTCCGCAATTTGCGGAACGCACATGATAGAAATGCCTTTTCCTGTCCGTGGATCCGGACAAGAATAGGACATGTTCTATTTTTTTTCCGGACCCACGGAACGGAAGTGCAGATGCGGACGGCACACAGTGTGCCGTCCGCATCTTTTGTGGCCCCATTGACTGTGAATGGGTCCGTACCTGGTCCGCATCCGGTCCGCAAATTGCGGATCGGATGCGGACGATTTTTGCGGACGTGTGAATGAGGCCTGAGGCTGATGCTGCAGGTCCCTACCTTATGTAAATTTAGGTCACATGTCACTGCCAGCCAATCACTGCTGGGAAGGTATAGGGGCTGTTACATCACAGCAGGCGTTCCCACAGGCTTCCCTTTGATGCTGATTGGCTGAAAAAAACGGGCATTTCAAATTGGCAGTGACTCACGAATCTTCACGAATCCGCGCTGCCTCGGGATGCCGAGCCGAGCCGAAGCGGGCAAGATTCGTGCGAATCCCGAATCTTGCCGCTCCGGCTCGCTCATCACTACAAATAACCTATCGTAAAGGCAGGAGCCTCAAAGACCGTCTGGTTCACAGTCATTATGTTGGACCTAAGAGGATGGGGACATGGTTGGACAGAAGACCGTCTGGGGTTCATAAATGTGGATCTTGTAAAGCTTGTATGTATCTTCAATCTGTGAAAGAGATTACTTGCTCAGCGACTCATGTATCCTACAAAATCAAGGACTTTATTAATTGTAAGAGTACAGGGGTCATTTACCTCTGTCAATGCCCCTGTCCGTTAGACTATGTGGGCAAAACTACTCGTGAGCTGAGACGCCGGATACTGGAGCACGTCAATGACATCAAAAATAAAGAAGACACTCCGGTGGCCAATCACTTTAATGCATGTCATAATGGCGATCTGAAAAGTGTCCGTTTTTCGGCCATCCAACTGGTGCCACGCTCCCCAAGACGGGGTGACTGGGATCGTAAGATCTTACAAAGAGAAACTGAATGGATTTATCATCTCCGCTCCCAGTCTCCCCTGGGTCTTAACGAGAGACTTACGTTTACTTGCTTTATTTAATTTTGTTCGATTTAGTCTCCCTTTCTGCTATTATTTAATATTTGTATGCAAGGCTGTCCTCACTGGTCAGGGGCACGAGAAGTGCCCAATTTTGTCAGGTGATCGATTATCCTCACCTTATCTTATTCTTTTTTCTACCTTTCTCCATCATTAATTTTCACACCTTAGCGAATTTTAATTTTCTGCCACACAGGCACTTTAGGACATCATTTGATGTCTGTCAACCTTTGCCGCCTGTTTTTGCCTGTTATCATGCACCAACCTGTGCGTCTTTTCTATTAAGATGCATAATTTGGGGTGCCTTTAAGCATTTTCTCATGCTGATCGATTTTGCGCTCCATACGTGCGTTCCATTCACAGGAAGCACGTTGGCGTTTGGCCGGAATCGCGCGGTGATATGACCGCTTGCGTTCCATATGTGTGTTCCACTTACTGGAAGCACACTCAGCGAGGGGCCGGAAGCGCATACCAGGGCGGCCTTTTAATCCCGGCAGAACACTTGTTCGATGCACTCTTCGCCAGCTGGGATGTATTCACCTGTACTTACCATCAATGTAAGTCATTGCTTTTTGCTGCGATTCCTCTACGTATGTTGAAGTTAGGGGTCTTCTTATATTGATGTATGTATTTTTTCTTTTGTTTTAGCATCACGTTCCTTTCATCTGAGGCAACGGGTGGCAAGTACATATCCCAGCTGGGATTTTGATTTATCTTAGTGCCTGTTTCTCGATCCCCATTTCTGTATGAATATCACCCCCTGATGAGCCCATAATCTGGGTGAAACGCGTTGGGGTTATTATTTACCAGCCTTCACACCTTTGTACATGTGCTCCTAGGGCCAACTAGGGCTGTGTAGGCTAGGTACGGGGACAGGGCACCCACACCTTTAGGGGGTATCCCTGGGCAAAGGACTTTCACTAGGGAAATTCAGGCTCAGTCCAGTGATTATACCTTTCATATATATTTATCCAGTTTTGTTGTGGTTTACTCTATCACCCTTTTTTTAAAGGATTTAATAAAATTTATGATTTTAGGAGCTCCGTCTCCTTCCTTTTTTGAGATATATATATACCAGCGGTCTCCAACTTTGTATTTGTATGATTATTATTTTTTGTTGGTTTATTCACTGTAGAACTCTGTGTGCAGAAGCTGTCAACCTGCTCACACTAGCTTGGTGCTGGGTGGGTGGGGCTTGATCCCATGAAGTTCTGCTATTGGCTGGCAGCAGATGTCATAGTAAGCTGCCAGCCAATAGAAAACAGAAAGCAGTACTGGCAAGGGCTGTGCCAGTACTGCGGATCTCAGCCTGAGAACAGCCATGGAAGGAGGAGACAGCATGGAGGAAGTGTACTGTACCTGCAAGGACCTTCGGTGGGCAGAGCTCCAGTGGGCAGACACCACATTCTTCTATAAAGTGCAGCAGCTGTGAGTAAGGGCAGCCCAAGATCTAATAAAAACATTCAGCACTGCTCTGGGGCGCCTTATGAGCTCAAGCCCCGAAGCAGTTGCTTCCCATGCTTCCTTGATAGCTACGCCGCTGCTTAGAGCCTGTTGCGGTGCTGCGCATCCCTCTGCCTCTGTACTGCTGTCCTTGTTCAGCTTGCCTCCTTCCCATGCTGGGCCAGCGATTTCATCGTCCACTACTTCCTCTTCCTCTTCGGGAAGGAATTTTTTCCCTTAAAGTGAGGAATATTGGCTTCTACCTCACAGGCGTTTTTTGCCTTCCTCTGGATCAACTTGCAGGATAACAGGCCGAACTGGATGGACAGATGTCTTTTTTTGGCCTTATAAACTATGTTACTATGTTACTTCATCACTCTGGTCCTCATCCTGACAAGTTGGCGTTCAGTGCTGCTGACACTCAAAAACATTTGTGGTGAGGGTCTGCTGCTGATCTGACCGTCTAAAACATTAGGGGCGAGTGCCTACTGCTGAGCTGACCATGTAAAATATTCGGGGTGAGTGCCTGCTGCTGATCTGATCATGTAAAATATTAGGGGTGAGGGCCTGCTACTACTTGCGCTTTATATACAAGTAAATATATGTTTCCTAACAATTAGTGATGAGCGAGCCGAAGCGGCAATATTCGGGATTCGCACGAATATTGCCCGCTTCGGCTCAGCTTGGCTCGGCATCCCGAGCCAGCGTGGACTCGTGATGATTCGTGCATCACTGCCAGTTTGAAATGCCTGTTTTTTTCAGCCAATCAGCATCAAAGGGAAGCCTGTGGGAACGCCTGCTGTGATGTAACATCCCCTATACCTCCCCAGCAGTGATTGGCTGGCAGTGACATGTAACCTAAATTTACATAAGGAAGGGACCTGCAGCATCAGCCTCATTGTGCTTTTGGGAAGGAGAAGAGACAGACAGAGACAGTGTTAGCTCGTGTAGAGTGTGCAGCAAGCAGTTAGGAGTTAGGATAGGAAGCCTCAACAATCTTTTTAAAGACTATGTATACTCTGAAAAACAGTATACAGTATATACTGTAAGCCTGTATTCTGTGTAGGAATAGGAAGCCACAATAGTCTTTTAAAAACCAATTGATTCTCTGAAGAAAACTATACAGTATATGCTGTAAGCCTGCATTCTGTGCAGAGCTGTGCCTGGTACACCTTGTCCAGCCACATAGATCAAACTATACATATCTAAACAGATATATTCCTGTGCATGACTGTGCAGTAACTAGTGAATACATTTCATCAGTGTGCTATATACCTCAGAGTCTATAGATACCGTATTGATCTGTGGATTCCCGTTTTATTTGCGCAAACTGCGTACATCTTGTTTTGGATAGGTCTGAAAATAATCGTACCTGCATATCTATCTACATTGTCTGTTTAATTTCACTGATCTGTAATACACGTTGCAGTGACTAGTGAATACATTTCATCAGCCTGCTATATACCTCAGAGTCTATAGATACCGTATTGATCTGTGGATTCCCGTTTTATTTGCGCAAACTGCGTACATCTTGTTTTGGATAGGTCTGAAAATAATCGTACCTGCATATCTATCTACATTGTCTGTTTAATTTCACTGATTCGTAATACACGTTGCAGTGACTAGTGAATACATTTCATCAGCTTGCTATATACCTCAGAGTCTATAGATTCCGTATTGATCTGTGGATTCCCGTTTTATTTGCGCAAACTACGTACATCTTTTTTTGGATAGGTCTGAAAATAATCGTACATGCATATCTATCTACATTGTCCATTTAATTTCACTGATCCGTAATACACGGTGCAGTGACTAGTGAATACATTTCATCAGCCTGCTATATACCTCAGAGTCTATAGATTCCGTATTGATTTGTGGATTCCCGTTTTATTTGCGCAAACTGCGTACATCTTTTTTTGGATAGGTCTGAAAATAATCGTACCTGCATATCTATGTACATTGTCCGTTTAATTTCACTGATCCGTAATACACGTTGCAGTGACTAGTGAATACATTTCATCAGCCTGCTATATACCTCAGAGTCTATAGATACCGTATTGATCCTTTACAATTATATTAATATAATACTGCTACTGTGCACATGGAGAACCCCAGGGTCAGGGGGAGAGGGGGAAGAGCTGGGAGAGGTGGAAGAGGTGGTCATGGAGGGAGAGGTGGGAATCGTGGTGGTGCAGTGGTCAGCGGTGATGACTGTGGTGTGCGCGGTGACACAGTGCCGGCTGCTGTGGGTACAGTGGAAACACGTAAGGTCAGGGTGCCTGGTCAACTCCAGAAGTTGGTAGGGCAGCGTCCTACAACTCTGACAGAACCCAAACAACAACAGGAGGTGGTTCAGTGGATTGCAGAGAGCACGTGCAGCCACGTTTCGTCTGCCCCCTCATCCAGCCAGTCGACTTCTCTGAGCCAGGGTGTCTGTCCTCCAACTCGCCCTCCTTCTCCCCAGCCAGAACCCTCTAGGGGTATGTCCCACGGACAAAATTTATCCATGGAACTCTTCAGCCACCACTTCCCTGATGTGCCAGTGGACGAGCTGCTATGCCCTGATTCTCAGGACCTTTTGCTGTCTCCAGGTTATGAGAGTGGGGAGTTAGCAGTGGCGTCTGAGGAGCTGGTGGAAGATGATGACGAGACACTGTTGTCAGAGGTAGTTGTCAGGGACGTCACTGTGGAGTCTGAGGAAGACCTGGGGGATGATGAGGGGACAGATCCTACTTGGGTGGATGAGGCAACTGGAGGCAGTGGTTCAGACTGTGAGATGACATCAGCACCACAAGCTGTTGAGAGCCAGAGGGCTGCGACGAGGGAGAAGCCAGGGCCGAGTCACTACATCCCCAAGTGCTCCTAGCGGTCACGCTACAGCCCTTACTATGCGCCACTCCTTAGTTTGGGAGTACTTTAAGGATGATAAGGCCGATCCTCGTTTGGCGGTGTGCAAGCTGTGCAACACGTCAATGAGCAGGGGTTCAAAACGCAACAACTTGACCACTAGTAGCCTGCGCAAACATTTGGAGAGAAAACACCCCACCAAATGGTTTGCACTTCTGTCAGCTGGTGACGTTGACACAGTTAGTCCAGCAACTGTGTCTCGTCCAAGCCAGGACGTTGCAGCCTCCAGCCCCAAAAGGACCCCTCCAGCTCCATCTCCCTCCCTCTCCTCCACTCATGTGTCCCAGTGCGGCGTTCAACTGTCTCTACCGCAGACATTTGAACGCAAGCGCAAGTACGCAGCCACCCACACCCATGCGCAAGCTCTAAATGTGCACATCGCCAAGCTGATTAGTTTGGAAATGTTGCCGTACAGGCTTGTGGAGACAGAATCCTTCCGCAACCTTATGGAGGCGGCAGCCCCCCGTTACTCTGTCCCCAACCGACACTATTTTGCCCGATGTGCCATCCCCGCCCTGCACCGACATGTGTCTGAGAACATTGCCCACGCTCTCAAAAACGCAGTTTGTGGTAAAGTCCACATGACCACAGATACGTGGACGAGTACCGGTGGCCAGGGACATTACATCTCCCTCACGGCACATTGGGTCAATCTGGTGGAGGCTGGGGCAGAGACCGATCGTGGGGCTGAACATGTGCTACCCACACCACGAATTGCGGGACATAGTTCCGTCTGTGTGTCTCCGGCACATTATGCCTCCACCTCCTCCTCCTCCACCTCCTCCTCCTCCAAAGTGGCAGTGATGCCCCAATCGTCAAGTCTCATTTCCTTGATGGCCAGCAGTTTCAGCACTGTGGTAGGGAAGCGGCAGCAGGCAGTCCTGAAACTGCTGAGCCTGGGGGATAAGAGGCACACAGCTGAAGAGCTCTTACAGGGCATCAGGGGGCAGACCAATGTGTGGCTGGTGCCGCTGAACCTTCAGCCAGGAATGGTGGTCTGTGATAATGGGCGTAACCTGGTGGCGGCTCTGCATCTTGGTGGGCTGACTCACGTGCCATGCATGGCCCACGTGCTCAACTTGGTGGTCCAGCAGTTCCTCAAGACCTACCCCCAGTTGAGTGAGTTGCTCACCAAGGTGCGGCGCATATGCGCCCATTTTCGCAAGTCCACCACCGATGCCGCGACCCTCAGGACTGTGCAAGGGCGGCTACAACTCCCTGTTCACCGGCTGCTGTGTGACAATCCCACGCATTGGAATTCGACGTTACACTTTCTAGCCAGGGTGTACCAACAACGCAGGGCAGTTGTAGACTGCCAGCTGATCCCCCGAGGTGGTAGTCAGGCCAGTCAGCTTCCTCATGTCTATGCTGAGGAGTGCCACACTGCGCATGCACCGCCCATAGATGACGTCGGGCGGCGTGCGCTTTTTAGAGCTGGCTTCCTGCACGGACGCCAGTATCCTCCATGTAATCTGGACGCTGGACGCCGTGCAGGTAAGCCCTCCACTGACCACTAGAGATGAGCGAGTAGTGAAATATTCGAAAGTTCGAAATTCGATTCGAATAGACCGCGAAATTCGACTATTCGACCAGATATCGAATCCCATTAAAGTCTATGGGGAAAAAATGCTCGCCACTTGGAAATCTCAATTCGACCACTTGGAGGTCACCAAGTCCACCCTGGAACCTCAGAAAAGGATGCCAACACTGCTGGAATGCAACTGGGACAGCAGGGGAAGCATGTCTGGGTGCATATAACGCGCCCAAGTCGCACTATTACGCCACTATCACAGCCTCTCAACAATACACTCCAAAGACAATCTAACCTCTCTGTAAAGTGAGACCATACAAGGAAACCTTCTTTCCTCTACATTGCCATGGACCCCAAGCCAAACTAGACAAAAAAGAAGATAAAATTCTGCACCCCTTAAAATCACGTTGCCTATGACAACCACAGATGGCATAGGCAAGGGGGAAAGCAAATAGACCCCACCCCTAATTGTCATTGTGTGTGTGTGTGAGATGTGGTCAGACATGTCTTCTTTAAAATGTAAAAACAACTCAAACACATGCAGAAGCCTTAAAATGCCCAAATTGTTGGCGCTTGAGATGTCAGTGACCCGACCTGGCCCAGTGTCATGTCTAGCAGGTAAAGCAGTGGGGATGTTGAGGGATGCGTAGGACCGCAAAAGGAAGGAAGAGGCCGTGGGCTGGCCAGAGGCTCATGGAAAATTTTGTGGAGGCCCAAGAGGTGAGACGTCTTAAAAATTGTGTGCAGGCTAAAGAGGTGAGACCTCTTAAAAATTATGTGGAGGCCCAAGAGGTGAGACCTCTTAAACATTTTGTGGAGGCCCAAGAGGTGAGACCTGTTAAAAATTATGTGGAGGCCCAAGAGGTGAGACGTATTAAAAATTATGTGGAGGCCCAAGAGGTGACACCTCTTAAACATTTTGTGGAGGCCCAAGAGGTGAGACCTGTTAAAAATTATGTGGAGGCCCAAGAGGTGAGACCCGTTAAAAATTATGTGGAGGCCCAAGAGGTGAGCCATAAATATATAAATATTTCTTATTTACGGAGCAATTCTACGGCGGTTAAGGAAGAGGAGGAGGAGGTGGAGGAGGAAATGGCACTTCATACAGATGGCACTTCACTTTTGGCTGCTTTCCACTGTTAACCTCTTAAACCTTTTGTGGAGGCCCAAGAGGTGAGACCTGTTAAAAATTATGTGGAGGCCCAAGAGGTGAGCCATAAATATATAAATTTTTCTTATTTACGGAGCAATTCTACGGCGGTTAAGGAAGAGGAGGTGGAGGAGGAAATGGCACTTCATACAGATGGCACTTCACTTTTGGCTGCTTTCCACTGTTAACCTCTTAAACCTTTTGTGGAGGCCCAAGAGGTGAGACCTGTTAAAAATTATGTGGAGGCCCAAGAGGTGAGCCATAAATATATAAATTTTTCTTATTTACGGAGCAATTCTACGGCGGTTAAGGAAGAGGAGGTGGAGGAGGAAATGGCACTTCATACAGATGGCACTTCACTTTGGCTGCTTTCCACTGTTAACCTCTTAAACCTTTTGTGGAGGCCCAAGAGGTGAGACCTGTTAAAAATTATGTGGAGGCCCAAGAGGTGAGCCATAAATATATAAATTTTTCTTATTTACGGAGCAATTCTACGGCGGTTAAGGAGGAGGAGGAGGAGGTGGAGGAGGAAATGGCACTTCATACAGATGGCACTTCACTTTTGGCTGCTTTCCACTGTTAACCTCTTAAACCTTTTGTGGAGGCCCAAGAGGTGAGACCTGTTAAAAATTATGTGGAGGCCCAAGAGGTGGAGACCTGTTAAACATTTTGTGCAGGCCCAAGAGGTGAGACCTCGTAAAAATTATGTGGAGGCCCAAGAGGTGAGACCTCTTAAAGATTTTGTGGAGGCCCAAGAGGTGAGACCTGTTAAACCTTTTGTGGAGGCCCAAGAGGTGAGACCTGTTAAAAATTATGTGGAGGCCCAAGAGGTGAGACCTGTTAAACATTTTGTGGAGGCCCAAGAGGTGAGACCTGTTAAAAATTATGTGGAGGCCCAAGAGGTGAGACCTGTTAAACATTTTGTGGAGGCCCAAGAGGTGAGACCTGTTAAAAATTATGTGGAGGCCCAAGAGGTGAGACCTGTTAAACATTTGTGGAGGCCCAAGAGGTGAGACCTGTTAAAATTATGTGGAGGCCAGAGGTGAGACGTGTTAAAAATTATGTGGAGGCCCAAGAGGTGAGACGTGTTAAAAATTATGTGGAGGCCCAAGAGGTGAGACGTGTTAAAAATTATGTGGAGGCCCAAGAGGTGAGACCTCTTAAACATTTGTGGCAGGCCCAAGAGGTGAGACCTCTTAAAAATTATGTGGAGGCCCAAGAGGTGAGACCTCTTAAACATTTTGTGCAGGCCCAAGAGGTGAGAACGTGTTAAACAATTATGTGGAGGCCAAGAGGTGAGACCTCTTAAAAATTATGTGGAGGCCCAAGAGGTAGACCTCTTAAACATTTTGTGCAGGCCCAAGAGGTGAGACCTCTTAAAAATTATGTGGAGGCCCAAGAGGTGAGACCCGTAAAAATTATGTGAGGCCCAAGAGGTGAGACCTCTTAAACATTTTGTGGAGGCCCAAGAGGTGAGCCATAAATATATAAATTGTTCTTATTTACGGAGGCAATTCTACGGCGGTTAAGGAGGAGGAGGAGGAGGTGGAGGAGGAAATGGCACTCATACAGATGGCACTTCACTTTTGGCTGCTTTCCACGGTTGGAGAAGCAAATCCGGGTCAATCCACTTGCTGTTCATTTTGATTAGCGTCAGCCTGTCGGCACTGTCGGTTGACAGGCGGCTGGCGCTATCGGTTATAATGCCCCCGGCTGCGCTGAACACCCCTTTCTGATAGCACGCTGGCAGCAGGGCAGCAAGCACCTCCAAGGCGTACAGGGACAGTTTCCAGCCACGTGTCCAACTTGGAGACCCAGTAAGTGTAGGACGCCGAGGGATCGGGGAGGACAGGGTTACGGTCTGCCAGGTACTCCCGCAACATCCGCCGATACTTGTCCCTCCTGCTGATAGCGGGCCCCGCAGTGATGGAAGTTGCACGAGGGGGTGCCATGAACGTGTCCCACACCTTGGAGAGTGTTCCCCTGGTGGCTGTGGGCCTGATAGATGTTGTGGGACTCTGGGAGACCCTCTCCTCTCTGCCGCCAGCGATGGTGGGTGGGAAAATCTCCATCATGTTCTGCACGAGTTCCCTCTGGTATTCCAGCAATCGATTCGTCCTCTCCTCTACCGGAATAAAAGAGGAGACGTTATCTTTATACCGGGGTCCAGGATTGCGAAGACCCAGTACAGTTTGTTCTCCACTATCCGGACAACACGTGTGTCCCGCGAAAAGCAGCCCAGCATGAAGTCAGCCATGTGTGCCAGACTCTGAATAGGCATGATGTCACTGCCCCCACCAGAAGGATCACTTGCCATTTCCTCCTCTTCCTCTTCCGCCTCCTCTCCGCCCCATCCGCGCTGAACCAATGGGACGCACACAGCCTGACTGCTACCCTCGCCGCCAGCATCCTCCTCCTCTTCCACAGCCACCTCCACGTCGTCCTCCTCCTCCTCATCCTCCTCCTCCTGCAACTGCCACCGTGAAGCAGACAAAAGTGTGGTCTGACTGTGTAGCTCCGTTGCGTCTCCTCCTACCCCCGTCTCCTCTGCGTGCAATGCGTTCTCCCTTATTGCGATGAGGGATTCTTAAGGACGCATAGGAGCGGATGGTTACGCTCACTATAGCGTCCTCGCTGCTGACCTTCTTGGTGGACTCCTCAAAGATACGCAGTACATCACATACGTCTGCCATCCATGGCCACTCGTGGTTGGCAAACTGAGGGAGCTGAGTTGGAGGCACGCCTGGATTCATAATCTGGTACTCCATCAATGCTCTCTGCTGCTCACACACCCTGGCCAACATGGAATAGGTGGAATTCCAGCGAGTGGGCAGGTCGCACAACAGCCGATGTTCAGGCAAATGGAGGCGTTGCTGGAGTTTTTTTAAGCTAGCAGCAGCTACAGTTGACTTCCGAAAGTGTGCGCACAAGCGCCGCACTTTCACCAGTAGCTCTGCCAGGTTGGGGTAAGTCTTTAGAAATTTTTGGACTACCAGATTAAAAACGTGGGCCAGGCATGGTACGTGATTGAGTTCGGCAAGCTCCAGAGCCGCCACCAGGTTACGGCCGTTATCGCACACGACCATGCCTGGTCCTAGCTGCAGCGGCGACAGCCACATCTCCGTCTGCTGCAGTATGGCGTCCCTCACCTCTGGGGCGCTGTGCTTCCTGTCGCCCAAGCTGATGAGCTTAAGCACCGCCTGCTGACGTCTCCCCGCGCCAGTGCTGCAACGCTTCCAGCTAGCGGCTGAGGGCGATGTTAAGGCACAGGAGGAGGAGGAGGAGGAGGAGGAGGAGGAGGAGGAGGAGGAGGGGGGTTTATCAGAACCCATGCTGGCAATCTTGGGCGGGGGTGGTAGGTAGGCCGTCTCTGTTTGCGACCCCGTCCCCGCCTCCACTACATTCACCCAGTGTGCCGTCAAAGAAATGTATCGTCCCTGGCCACAAGCGCTTGTCCACGAGTCGGTGGTCAAGTGGACCTTTGCGCTGACTGCGTACCTCAGGGCCCGCCTGATGTTACGCGACACGTGCTGGTGCAGGGCGGGGACGGCACTCCGGGAAAAGTAGTGGCGGCTGGGGACGGAATAGCGAGGTGCGGCAGCCGCCATCAGGTCGCGGAAGGCCTGCGTCTCCACAAGCCTAAACGGCAACATCTCCAGGGCCAGCAGTTTGGAGATGTGGCAGTTTAAGGCTTGGGCTTGGGGGTGACTCGAGGCGTACTTCCGCCTGCGGTCGAACGCCTGCGAGATGGACAGTTGTTGGGACGAGGAGTGTGAAGGTGCAGGTGAAGAGGCGGGGGAAGGGGAGGCTGAAGGAGAAGGCCCCAAAGTAGCCGAGGCAGAGGCAGTGTGGAGGTGTTCCTGGCTGGAGGTCTGGACCGC
>ONZH01018596.1:0-71509 GCA_900303285.1 Rhinella marina | reverse complement strand
CTTGTGAAGCCAGTGGGTACAATGTGTGCTGGTGAGGTCAGCCAGGATCCCGCTCATCCAGAATCCCTGCCTTTATGGACAGTTAAGCAGGGGGCGGTTACACCGCTGTTGAGGCCTGAGCAGGTTGAACAGGTGGTGCAATGGATAGCCGATAGCGCTTCCACACAGTTGCCACCAGCCAGTCATTCCACACAGTCTCACTCTGACCTCCTTCCTCCACACCTGGCCAACAGAGTCATCCACCCTTGACCCCTCCCAGGAGCTCTTTCGGGTCCTTTTTCAGATGTGCCGGAAGAATCCCAGGAGCTAGCAGGGAATTTGTTTGTAGTGATGCCCAACCATGGAGTATTTCGCCATCTCCTGCTGATGTGGACCCTGAGCCAGCATCTGTTATCATGAGCGATGATGATGATGAGACGCAGTTGCCATCAAGGGAGGCTGTTGGATATGTCCAGTGGGCAGGAGGAGGAGCAGAGTGAGGAAGTGGAAGAGGGTGGTGGATGACGAAATGACCGACCCCACTTGGCCAGGGGTGATGTCCAGCGAGGAAAGCAGTGGAGAGGTGGTGGTATGCGCAGCACCGAAAAAGGCAGCAAGAGGCAGAGGGATGTCCACAGGCAGAGGGATGTCCACAGGCAGAGGGATGTCCACAGGCAGAGGATGGCCACAGGCAGAGGGATGGCCACAGGCAGAGGACAGTTCAGACAGAGAAGTGAGGCCACAGCCAGCAGGGCCGAAGCTGTTCCCGCCAGCGGCCAGTCGCGCGAAGGCTCCCCCATCGAGGCCTCGTACTTCTGTGGTGTGGAGATATTTTAATGTTTGTGCGGATGACAAACTGAGCGCGGTTTGCACACTCTGCCACTCAAAACTGAGTAGGGGCTCTGAGAAGAGCAATCTGACCACCTCAGGCATGCGGCGTCACTTGGAATTCAAAGCACTGGGCTGAGTGGGAGAGAGCAAACGCAATACAAACTGCGCCCGGTCTTGCTGCCACTGCCTCTTCCCCTTTGTTGTGTGCTGCCACTGCGGTCCAGACCTCCAGCCAGGACACCTCCACATCTGCCTCTGCCTCTGCCTCTGCTACTTTGGGGCCTTCTCCTTCAGCCTCCCCTTCCCCCGCCTCTTCGCCTGCACCTTCACACTCCTCGTCCCAACAACTGTCCATCTCGCAGGCGTTCGACCGCAGGCGGAAGTACGCCTCGAGTCACCCCCAAGCCCAAGCCTTAAACTGCCACATCTCCAAACTGCTGGCCCTGGAGATGTTGCCGTTTAGGCTTGTGGAGACGCAGGCCTTCCGCGACCTGATGGCGGCTGCCGCACCTCGCTATTCCGTCCCTAGCCGCCACTACTTTTCCCGGAGTGCCGTCCCCGCCCTGCACCAGCACGTGTCGCGTAACATCAGGCGGGCCCTGAGGTACGCAGTCAGCGCAAAGGTCCACTTGACCACCGACTCATGGACAAGCGCTTGCGGCCAGGGACGATACATTTCTCTGACGGCACACTGGGTGAATGTAGTGGAGGCGGGGACGGGGTCGCAAACAGAGACGGCCTACCTACCACCCCCGCCCAAGATTGCCAGCATGGGTTCTGATAAACCCCCCTCCTCCTCCTCCTCCTCCTCCTCCTGTGCCTTAACATCTCCCTCAGCCGCTAGCTGGAAGCGTTGCAGCACTGGCGCGGGGAGACGTCAGCAGGCGGTGCTAAAGCTCATCAGCTTGGGCGACAGGAAGCACAGCGCCCCAGAGGTGAGGGACGCCATATTGCAGCAGACGGAGATGTGGCTGTCGCCGCTGCAGCTAGGACCAGGCATGGTCGTGTGCGATAACGGCCGTAACCTGGTGGCGGCTCTGGAGCTTGCCGAACTCAATCACGTACCATGCCTGGCCCACGTTTTTAATCTGGTAGTCCAAAAATTTCTGAAGACTTACCCCAACCTGGCAGAGCTACTGGTGAAAGTGCGGCGCTTGTGCGCTCACTTTCGGAAGTCAACTGTAGCTGCTGCTAGCTTAAAAAAACTCCAGCAACGCCTCCATTTGCCTCAACATCGGCTGTTGTGCGACCTGCCGACTCGCTGGAATTCCACCTATTCCATGTTGGCCAGGGTGTGTGAGCAGCAGAGAGCATTGATGGAGTACCAGATTAATAATCCACGCGTGCCTCCAACTCAGCTCCCTCAGTTTGCCAACCACGAGTGGCCATGGATGGCAGACATATGCGATGTACTGCGTATCTTTGAGGAGTCCACCAAGAAGGTCAGCAGCGAGGACGCTATAGTGAGCGTAACCATTCCGCTCCTAGGCGTCCTTAAAGAATCGCTCATCGCAATAAGGGAGAACGCATTGCACGCAGAGGAGACGGGGGTAGGAGGAGACGCAACGGAGCTACACAGTCAGACCACACTTTTGTCTGCTTCACGGTGGCAGTTGCAGGAGGAGGAGGATGAAGAGGAGGAGGACGACGTGGAGGTGGCTGTGGAAGAGGAGGAGGATGCTGGCGGCGAGGGTAGCAGTCAGGCTGTGTGCGTCCCATTGGTTCAGCGCGGATGGGGCGGAGAGGAGGCGGAAGAGGAAGAGGAGGAAATGGCAAGTGATCCTTCTGGTGGGGGCAGTGAGGTCATGCCTATTCAGAGTCTGGCACACATGGCTGACTTCATGCTGGGCTGCTTTTCCCGGGACACACGTGTTGTCCGGATAGTGGAGAACAAACTGTACTGGGTCTTCGCACTCCTGGACCCCCGGTATAAAGATAACGTCTCCTCTTTTATTCCGGTAGAGGAGAGGACGAATCGATTGCTGGAATACCAGAGGGAACTCGTGCAGAACATGATGGAGATTTTCCCACCCACCATCGCTGGCGGCAGAGAGGAGAGGGTCTCCCAGAGTCCCACAACATCCATCAGGCCCACAGCCACCAGGGGAACACTCTCCAAGGTGTGGGACACGTTCATGGCACCCCCTCGTGCAACTTCCATCACTGCGGGGCCCGCTATCAGCAGGAGGGACAAGTATCGGCGGATGTTGCGGGAGTACCTGGCAGACCGTAACCCTGTCCTCCCCGATCCCTCGGCGTCCTACACTTACTGGGTCTCCAAGTTGGACACGTGGCTGGAACTGTCCCTGTACGCCTTGGAGGTGCTTGCCTGCCCTGCCGCCAGCGTGCTATCAGAAAGGGTGTTCAGCGCAGCCGGGGGCATTATTACCGATAAGCGCAGCCGCCTGTCAACCGACAGTGCCGACAGGCTGACGCTAATCAAAATGAACAGCAAGTGGATTGACCCGGACTTTGCTTCTCCAACAGTGGAAAGCAGCCAAAAGTGAAGTGCCATGTGTATGAAGTGCCATTTCCTCCTCCACCTCCTCCTCCTCCTCCTTAACCGCCGTAGAATTGGTCCGTAAATCAGAAAAATTTTTATATTTATGGCTCACCTCTTGGGCCTCCACAAAATGTTTAAGAGGTCTCACCTCTTGGGCCTCCTCATAATTTTTAACAGGTCTCACCTCTTGGGCCTACTCATAATTTTTAACCGGTCTCACCTCTTGGGCCTCAACATAATTTTTATCCGGTCTCACCTCTTGTGCCTGCACAAATGTTTAAGAGGTTTCAACCTCTTGGGCCCCCCACAAAAATGTTTAAGAGGTCTCACCTCTTGGGCCTCCTCATAATTTTTAACAGGTCTCACCTCTTGGGCCTACTCATAATTTTTAACCGGTCTCACCTCTTGGGCCTCAACATAATTTTTATCCGGTCTCACCTCTTGTGCCTGCACAAAATGTTTAAGAGGTTTCAACCTCTTGGGCCCCCACAAAATGTTTAAGAGGTCTCACCTCTTGGGCCTCCTCATAATTTTTAACAGGTCTCACCTCTTGGGCCTCCACAAAATGTTTAACAGGTCTCACCTCTTGGGCCTCCACAAAATGTTTAAGAGGTCTCACCTCTTGGGCCTCCTCATAATTTTTAACAGGTCTCACCTCTTGGGCCTACTCATAATTTTTAACCGGTCTCACCTCTTGGGCCTCAACATAATTTTTATCCGGTCTCACCTCTTGTGCCTGCACAAAATGTTTAAGAGGTTTCAACCTCTTGGGCCCCCACAAAATGTTTAAGAGGTCTCACCTCTTGGGCCTCCACATAATTTTTAAGAGGTGTCACTCTTGGGCCTCCACATAATTTTTATCGGTTCTCCCCTCTTGGGCCTCCAATAATTTTTAAGAGGTGTCACCTCTTGGGCCTCCACATAATTTTTATCGGGTCTCCCCTCTTGGGCCTCCACATAATTTTTAATACGTCTCACCTCTTGGGCCTCCACAAAATCTTTAACAGGTCTCCCCTCTTGGGCCTCCACATAATTTTTAATACGTCTCACCTCTTGGGCTCCACAAAATCTTTAACAGGTCTCCCCTCTTGGGCCTCCACATAATTTTTAATACGTCTCACCTCTTGGGCCTCCACAAAATCTTTAACAGGTCTCCCCTCTTGGGCCTCCACATAATTTTTAATACGTCTCACCTCTTGGGCCTCCACAAAATCTTTAACAGGTCTCACCTCTTGGGCCTCCACATAATTTTTAAGAGGTCTCACCTCTTGGGCCTCCACATAATTTTAAGAGGTCTCATCTCTTGGGCCTCCACAAAAATGTTTAAGAGGTCTCACCTCTTGGGCCTCCACATAATTTTTAAGAGGTGTCACCTCTTGGCCTCCACATAATTTTTATCGGTTCTCCCCTCTTGGGCCTCCACATAATTTTTAAGAGGTGTCACCTCTTGGGCCTCCACATAATTTTTATCGGGTCTCCCCTCTTGGGCCTCCACATAATTTTTAATACGTCTCACCTCTTGGGCCTCCACAAAATCTTTAACAGGTCTCCCCTCTTGGGCCTCCACATAATTTTTAATACGTCTCACCTCTTGGGCCTCCACAAAATCTTTAACAGGTCTCCCCTCTTGGGCCTCCACATAATTTTTAATACGTCTCACCTCTTGGGCCTCCACAAAATCTTTAACAGGTCTCCCCTCTTGGGCCTCCACATAATTTTTAATGGGTCTCCCCTCTTGGGCCTCCACATAATTTTTAATACGTCTCACCTCTTGGGCCTCCACAAAATGTTTAACAGGTCTCACCTCTTGGGCCTCCACATAATTTTTAAGAGGTCTCACCTCTTGGGCCTCCACATAATTTTTAAGAGGTGTCACCTCTTGGGCCGCCACAAAATTTTCCATGAGCCTATGACCAGCCCACGGCCTCTTCCTGCCTTTTGCGGTCCTACGCATCCCTCAACATCCCCACTGCTTTACCTGCTAGACATGACACTGGGCCAGGTCGGGTCACTGACATCTCAAGCGCCAACAATTTGGGCATTTTAAGGCTTCTGCATGTGTTTTTGAGTTGTTTTTACATTTTAAAGAAGACATGTCTGACCACATCTCACACACACACACAATGACAATTAGGGGTGGGGTCTATTTGCTTTCCCCCTTGCCTATGCCATCTGTGGTTGTCATAGGCAACGTGATTTTAAGGGGTGCAGAATTTTATCTTCTTTTTTGTCTAGTTTGGCTTGGGGTCCATGGCAATGTTGAGGAAAGAAGGTTTCCTTGTATGGTCTCACTTTACAGAGAGGTTAGATTGTGTTTGGAGTGTATTGTTGAGAGGCTGTGATAGTGGCGTAATAGTGCGACTTGGGCGCGTTATATGCACCCAGACATGCTTCCCCTGCTGTCCCAGTTGCATTCCAGCAGTGTTGGCATCCTTTTCTGAGGTTCCAGGGTGGACTTGGTGACCTCCAAGTGGTCGAATTGAGATTTCCAAGTGGCGAGCATTTTTTTCCCATAGACTTTAATGGGATTCGATATCCGGTCGAATAGTCGAATTTCGCAGTCTATTCGAATCGAATTTCGAACTTTCGAATATTTCACTACTCGCTCATCTCTATTAATTATATCCTATTAAAAATGAGCTGTTGCTTGCAGTTGTTCCCTAAAAGGCCCTTCAAGGTGTCAGTCAGATGTCCAGTACAAGTGACTCTGTTTTTATTATTATATTATTTAAGGGGTTGTCCGGGTTCAGAGCAGAACCTGGACATATCCCCTTCGTCACCAAGACAGAAGACCCCGCCGAGCAGAGACCAGGTACGTAACCGGATCCGTGAAGAAGGGGATATGTTTGAACCCGGACAACCCCTTTAAGGCTGCTGTCATTGGTGCCATGTGGCAGCTAAATGAATGAGAGAGAGCTCTCAGGGAGAAAAGCATGCGAGACAACATTTCTATTTATTTTGCTATGTTTATGTGTTATTTATTTGGTCAGGCCTTAATTTGTGGTAATGTTTGGTGGGACAAGTTGGAGAATTTTTAGGCATGATTTAGAAAATTATTTAGAACTTTTTCTAAAGACAAACTGCATAACAAAAGCATTACTGCCATTGTTTTCCATTTATTTAATTATTTATTTTTTGCACTGCTTGCTATTCATCATAAGATAAGATACCTGTACAGTTAACTTTAAAAAATTGCTAGAAAATTTGGGATAACTAATAAATTTATATTTCTCATTATTTAACTTTTATTCAATAAAAATACATTAAAACATGCTTATTCAGTTTTATCCTTGTGTAATTTTTATTAAAGGAAACTTTGTTTTTAATAGTTTGTTAATTCCATTAGAAAACTCTTATCTTTTTAAATTATTGTTTTCAAGACTATAACACAATAATATGCATAATATCTGGGCAACCCAGGAGGCTACCCCATTTAAAGCGCTAATATTGGTAATCACAGGTGGGTGACTAAGTCTACTGGCTTGGATGTTACTGTCCAAGGACAAAGGCTGATGCCAGCAGTAAAAATATAGGAGAGGAAGCATGAAACACTGTGAAAGAATATTGTATATTATTATGTAAATAGTGCTATGATGGGAAAGAGTTTATATGCGATTTGGCCTTCATAAGTGAGAGACATAATAGCAAGCTATTCTCAAAGACCAGGGATATTGTTTAATTAAAAAATTTACACCCACTCGTTCAAGGCTGTTAAATCATCTTAAAGACTATCTCTCACCATGATATGCAGTGCAACCTGCAAGCAGCATGTTATAGAGCAGGAGTTCAGCAAATTGATATATAGTTTTGTGTGAAAAGATTCAGTAAAACTTTTAATTTATCCATTTAAATCTTTTCTTTTCCTTAACTCAGTTGTACCTGGGTGCAGTCTTATCAGAGATTGCTAGTGATTCATTGATAAGATGGCCTATTCAGCTATTATCAGTGATTGATAGAATTCTCTGAGTAAGGGCCGATTCACACAAGCGTGTGAATGGGGCAGCATCTATTCCGCAGTTTTGTGGAATAGATGCTGCCCCATTCATTTCAATGGCCGGTATTTGATCTGATTTGAAAAAATATAGAACATGTCCTATTCTTGTCCGCAATAGCGGACAAGAATAGGCATTTTGTATGGGGTGCCACGCTGGTCGGCATCCATGGTTTTTGCGGATCCGCATTTTTGCAGATCCGCAATACCAAGGCCATCTGAACAGTCCCTAAGTGTGTATACATTGATAGCTGTCAGTCACTGATAAAGCATCCCCTGGGTACAACTGAGCAGAAAGAGCATAGATTCAAATGTATAAATGACACATTTTACTGAATCTTTTCCCACAAAAGTATATATCAATCTGCTCAGCTCCTCTTGCTGTATAATATACTGCACTGCAGTCTGTGCTGACATTTTCTTTAAAGTACTGTAATAATCAATGAAAAGGAGTCTGTACTGGTACTTTGTATCTGTTGAATGATTTGCAAAATGATATTTGAGTATTCAGAAGACTCAAAATATAATTGTTCTAATTTGATAATAAAGGGAACATGTTATCAGAAAATGACCTATTGTTTAAATTATTTTTTTATGTTAAACATAATTTTTAAGAATTTTTCGATAATGTTTTAAATTTTCCATGCCAACACTTATGTTTAAAAAACATCAAATTCTGCAATTTTTGCGTTGGCCACTAACCCTAGTAATAGGTGCTCTTTCTTGGACTGTACAGGTCACCTTACTGCAGTTACAGTATCTGCTTTTTATTACAGGGAGGATACGAGAGATAGATAGATAGATAGATAGATAGATAGATAGATAGATAGATAGATAGATAGATCCAGCATCCACCATTCACAAAAGTAATTGTCAAAGCTCATCTAACTCCTTCCTGTCCTCTACAAATGACTCAAAGCACACTTTGCAAGCTCTTAAAACTTTGCCATAGAAGTCAATGAGGTCCCCCCGTGCCTATGGTCCATAGTGGCTGCTGTAATGTATATCTCTAAATGCTAACAACTTAGGCAAGATGACAGCCCTAATAATCATGTTCAGAAAACAGATTTAAAAAAATCTGCAATTTGAAAATAAAAAAAAATTAGAAGAAAATGAATGATACATGTTGAAGACATCTGCTATACATATATGGTGGATCTTGTAACTGTAAAGATGATGCCTGCTCCAGAGAGGAACAAGCACCATAGCCTCCGAGTACCTGTTGTTTCACACAGCAGACACCTAAGGCTAATATCTGGGATCTGCGATAATACCGATAGCAAACATTTCACATTTAATCCCTCAGATTCCATAGTCAAATGTGACCATAGTATTTGAGAGTGGAAAATCAGGGAGCGTTGTGCTCCCAGGGCTTGAATACCCACCCCCACCGGTGAAGGCGATCCCTAGTGGTAATAGGCCTGAGCCTATACAAGGCTACCAGTCCTATTATAGGTATATTCCAATGCAGGCCTGCAGGTGGCAGAATTGGCAATCTGATGATCGTATGCTGAGGTGTGGTGGGAGCACTTAGAAAAGTTAAAAATATAAAAAAAAAGTTTATAAAAAAACATTAAAAATGTAAAAATATATAAACATTCAAATCACTCCCTTTTTCCCATAATTTAAATAAATATAAATGAATAATAAAAAATAAATATCATAGGCATCCCCAAATGCCCATACTATTAAAATATAAAAATATTTAGTCCATATGGCAAACGGCATAACGAGAGGGGGGAGAGAATAAGAAAATTGAATTTTTTTTCAGTTTTTATTTTTTTTCAGTATTAAAGCACAATAAAAACCATACAAATGTAATATCTTTGTAATCCTACAGTCCCAAAAATAAAGAGCATGGGTCAGTTTTACCGCATAGGTAATGTCGTAAAAACAAAACCCATAAAATTGTGGCAGAATTGTGTTTTTTTTCAACTCCACCCTATTTGGATTTTTTCTTCAATATCCCACTACATTGGATGCAACAGTAAATGGTACCATTAGAAAGTACAACTTGTTCCTAAAAAAAAAAAGCACTCGGCTATGTGAATGGAAAAATAAAAAAAGTTATGGTTTTAGGAATGCTGGTAGTAAAAAACAGAAATGCAAAAATAAAAAAAAATCCATATACTCAAAAGGTTAAATCCCTTCTAATCTTCTAAACTTCTTTTTCATTTACCCAATGACATGCCATTTTTTAGTACTATCAACCCGATATAGGTGTACTGTATTTTTCCCTCTCAACAATGACATGAATAATTCCAAGATTTGAACGTCATACAGCCAAAACACGGCTTTGTACTTAGTTCTCATACTATAGCTTATTTAGAAGTCGTACGAAACTTGATTGCGGCTTGGCATTACATTAGCTTGATGTGTCATGCCATTACACACTGAATAATTTAGCTCAACTGGAGGCAAAGGAATAGAAAAAAATGATTGCTTAAAGCTGGTAGTTATTTTTGTCAAGTTGCATGTAATTTCTGAATTTAGCTGAAATATGTTGTGTAAAAATAGCTTGAAATACTACTGAAAAAAAAACTTACTGAGCCAGGCCTTGGGTAAGGAACTTTGCCCTCATACATTGTCCAGTGGTATTCTGGTCCTTCTTTGTGTGCATAGGGGCCATTAAATGCTTCACGTATGCTGGCCATTTGATAAACACAAACCGCATATCCTTTAAAAATGTTGCTGGAAAAAAAAAACAAGAAACAACAACATAGTGTTTAAATGGTTTAAAATGTTTTTAATTAAATCTATTTATCTATCTATCTATCTATCTATCTATCTATCTATCTATCTGTCTATCTAGTCTACATTTTTCAAACCAGCACTTGGATCTGAATACTTTTGTAACTGTATGTAATTAAATATTTAGTATACAATGCAAAAAAGTAGCAGCACTCTGTATGCACTAAGACAGATAAGATAAACATATGAAAAGGTAAAAAAGCATTACTGCTATATAGACTGATAGATGGAAGTGGAATAATTAAATATTTAGTATAGCTATTTAATAAAATGTATCTGTATAGCGCCATCTGATGTTTGTTCTTTTCCTTATTGTTTGCCCGTCCAGGGGTGCACCTAGCCTTTCTGCTGCCGGAGGCGAAAACTAAAATGGCGCCCCCCCATGCCAATTTCTTAACCTAACCCCTTTGCCACAATGAAAGAGCTCATTGCCCATTGCCCTTCCGCTGCCCAAAATTTAATTGGGTTCCCCCTATTAACAAATAGTATGAAAGCCAAGTAGCCCACTATATATACTTCACACATAAATATATACCAGCGCAAGAGATGAACAGTTGCTGTTCCTTAAAAGTTTTTTCCGGGAGTTAACTACTGATGACCTATCCTCAGGATAGCTGCGGGTCAGAGCCATACATTGTACAGCGGCTGTGCTTGGTATCGGGCTCAGTCCCATTCACTTGAATGGGGCTGAGCGGCTCCTAGGCCACGTGACCGATGAATGTGACGTCACTGGCCTAGGAAAAGCTACGAGAGCTCATGGGAGCTCCGGTGCCTTCTCAAACACCTGATCGGCGGGGGTCCCGGGTGTCAGACCACCACCGATCAGATACTGATGATCTATCCTGAGGATAGGTAATCAATAGTACAATCAAAGAAAACCCCTTTAAGTAGAGCCTCAGCGTTTGCACAGCTACTCAGTGCAGCTGCGCAGGCGCAAGACTGTCAGAGCCGCGCAAGATGTTCATAAGTAAGCTTGACATTATATACACTATATCCACATTATATACAGTATATATTATAAATAGTGTTGAGAGAATTGTGTTTTAAGTTCGGCGTCCAAGGTTCAGGTTATCAGAGAATCCCGCTATGGATTCCGCTACCACGGACCATAATGGAATTATATGACGGCATGCACTATGGCTATAGACTTCTATTATGACAGAATGCAGTACAGGATGCCTCTCTTAGGTGGATGCATGGCATCATAGAATTCTGTTATGGTTTGGGTTCCGATAGCCGGAACCTTGGACGCCAAACTTATAACGTTTGCTCAACACTAATTATAAACTCTGCCATAGATATTACACATACACACACAACACGACAGATATATGCACATACATTCACACACATAACACACACATTACACTTACCATTCCTGCAGACGGCTGGCCATTCCTGGTAATCAGCTATTGCAGCCTTGGGGGGTCCACAGGACACTGTCTGCAGACTCTCCCCTCCCCCTCTGTCCGATTACTAGCAGTGAGATGCAGGCT
Organism: Rhinella marina; assembly: GCA_900303285.1. NCBI lineage: Eukaryota > Metazoa > Chordata > Amphibia > Anura > Bufonidae > Rhinella > Rhinella marina. Next base: position 59,958 of record ONZH01018596.1, on the reverse strand, counting down.
CTGTGTGAACAGGAGTGAGGCCACATGGGGGGGAGTCTTATCAAACCCCAATCTTGTGTAAGCCACTCTGGCTATGTTGAAAGGACTGGGCCATAGGGGATGTGGGAAGGGGTGAGGGCAGGTACTACTTACATGGGGATGTGGGAAGTGGGGGCAGTTACTACTTACAGTACATGGGGATGTGGGAAGGGATGGGGGTAGTTACTACTTACATGGGGATGTGGGAAGGGGGGCAGTTACTACTTACATGGGGATGTGGGAAGGGATGGGGCAGTTACTACTTACATGGGAATGTGGGAAGGGGTGGGGGCAGTTTCTACTTATATGGGGATGTGGGAAGGGGTGGGGGGGCAGTTACTACTTACATGGGGATGTGGGAAGGGGTGGGGTGCAGTTACTACTTACATGGGGATGTGGGAAGGGGTGGAGGGCAGTTACTACTTACATGGGGATGTGGGAAGGGATGGGGGGCAGTTACTACTTACATGGGGATGTGGGAAAGGGGGGTGCAGTTACTACTTACATGGGGATGTGGGAAGGGATGGGGGGCAGTTACTACTTACCTGGGGCATGTGGGAAGGGGTGGCGGACAGTTACTACTTACATGGGGATGTGGGAAGGGATGGGGGGCAGTTACTACTTTCATGGGGATGTGGGAAGGGGGGGCAGTTACTACTTACATGGGGAGGTGGGATGGAGTGGGGGGCAGTTACTACTCACATGGGCATGTGGGAAGGAGTGGGGGCAGTTACACTTACATGGGGATGTGGGAAGCAGTGGGGGGGGCAGTTACACTTACATGGGGATGTGGAAAGGTTGTGGGGGGCAGTTACTACTTACATGGGGATGTGGGAAGGAGTTGGGGGCAGTTACTACTCACATGGGGATGTGGGAAGGGGGGCAGTTACTACTTACACGGGGATGTGGGAAGGAGTGGGGGCAGTTACACTTACATGGGGATGTGGGAAAGAGTGGGGGGGGCAGTTACACTTACAGCCAGCAGCAGACATCTCACTGTTGCACACTGAACATGAGGAAACTGGTGGGCGGGGCCTCTGCTATCAGCAGAAGAACAAGCTGAAGGAGGATCGCAGCAAAAAGGAGTGAGTGGGGGTTGGGCTTTGTTCTAGCCCCACTTGTTAGAAGAGGAGTCCATATACAGATACCAGCTAGTTCCTGCTGTCTGCCCTCCTTCTGCATACCTCTGCTGATAGAGTCAGCGCCGTGGAGGAAGGAAGAGAGCAGGAACTAGAAAGCCTGCCCTGCCTCCTGTGGAGCGTGGAGGCAGGGACAGCACAGCCACAGATGGGGAACTGAATAGGCAGTTCAGGACACCCGCCCCGTTCCTCAGAGCAGCGGACATACTAGGCAGCGGACATACTAGGGACCGTGGAGGCAGGGACAGCACAGCCACAGATGGGGAACTGAATAGGCAGTTCAGGACACCCGCCCCGTTCCTCAGAGCAGCGGACATACTAGGCAGGCAACATGATCGCATCAGTGAGTGACAGAGCGGCAGCGCAGGCGTGCTGAACACTAGTACAGTACTGAACGCCACAGCCGCTGCTGTGAAGCCTGGATGTCATGTAAAATGCAGCCACAGGCTGCTTTTAATAGGCTGTTACACCGCATATAATGCTGCGCTGTCAGCCTGAAGTGCTTCTACATATTTGCCGCCCCCACCTTTCCCCTAGATGGCGCCGCCTGAGGCAGTCGCCTCACTTGGCTTCATGAGTGGTGCGGCCCTGTGTTCGTCTCATTGAGCTGGTCGACCGTCCTTAGTTTAAATCTTTAACTGCCATCAGCCTTATCTTCTGTTATAAGCTGTAGCAGTCACAGGGAGAGAGCTGCAGCAGAAAGGACAGAACCCATGAGCTGCTAGGCTGAAGATAATGTAGCAGAGCAACTGGAACAGTGAATGTGGAGATCTCTGAAACTATATGAGGTACAGGGCTGATTCTAGCTTTGTTAGAAAAGTATTGTCATTTACTATATGATGTCCGATTTAAATTTTTTATATCACTCATGGCATAACCCCTTTAACGGGTTGTCCAAAACTACTTTTCTAGCTCATCTACCTACAGCAACCATATGGTCCATCCATCGAATAGAGGTCATATATGTGTATACCTGAAATCGCCAAAATCATTTTACTGCTGTAATGAACTATCCTCTAACTCGTACAACCCCTTCCCCTGTATTTGATCCTATGCACTGTTCACTTCTTGCTTTTAAGGCATGTTTGAGGTAAACATCAGGAGTATGCCCCAACGAATAATCCGACACATCTATGGACCTATATGCACCTAGTGTATGTCAAGAGTGTCTTTTTGGCTGTTTAAGTACATGTGACCATTAAGGCCAGTGACTGGCTGGAGTAGCCATGGGACAAAACCACCTCTGGCCTGGGCGGAAGCGGCTGGGAACTGACAGTGGCGCTAGAGCAGTGGGACATTTTTTTAATAGGGCATACTTTCTGACCATCGGAGTTGTTTGCACTTAGGATGAACAACTCCTCTTAGCCTCCTTCTTGTCCTAGCATTTCCCTAACAACAACATTGTCCTATCCCATGGAGCATCTCTTTATTTTCATTTTTTTTAACACAACCTGCATAAGTTCCTGTTTTACAGAAGCAAATGTTCAATATTTTTTGGAGCATTTGATTTTCCTCTTTGTTCACCCATATTCCTCTGTTTACAATTAAAATACATACTTTCAGTTCAATAACAAATCATTATAATACAATAGCCATGTTTAAAACTATACAAATAACCTTACAATCTAATTGTTGGAAATGATACATTTTTTTGTCTTTGCTCACCTTGTGGTGCTGAATAGTGCGAAGATCTCTGGGTTCTTTGCATCTCTATTATGCATTAGAAAGACATCCTCTATATTTGACAAAAAAACAGATATTTCTGTGTCATCCAACACATTTTACATCCAACTTATTATTTATATACCTTCATATTATGCAAAAATGTATATAAACTTTTTTTGGGGGTGAAGAATTAATGAGGTTGTTCAGAGCTGAATCAGGACATAAGCTCTGCTTCACTGCTTTACTATGTGTGAGCGGAGCATCAGAACATTTCTTGCTCCCGTGCTCCTCATTGCCCTGCACTGCATCGAGCATGGCAAGGGCTTTTTTTTTTTAATTACCGGTGACATAGCGGGCTTCACATGGTTATGCTAGTCGGAGACTTCTGCCTAGCAATAAGCCTGGTGACATCACCAACACAAATGGGTGGCCTTTAACGCTGCCCTAGGCTGTTTTACAGGCTAGGGCAGCATTAAAGACCACCCATTAGTGCTGGTGACATCACCAGGATCACTACTTGACGGAAGCCTCCACCTAGCATACTGAGAAAAAGCCGGGTACGTCATTGGCAGTAAACAAACAGCCCTTGTCCTCTGATGCTCCTATAATGCATAGTAAATAAGTGAAGGGAAGCTTATGAACCCGGACAACCCCTTTAATTAGTTTATCTTTCCCTTTTTTACATATAATAATAACAACAACAACAACAATAATAATACTACTTCTACTACTACTAATAATAATAATATAAACTGTCTCCATATATTCTGCATCAGCACCCTAGCCAGATGACTTGGGCATGGTTTGAATTAAACAAGCGGGATATTTGCTCACATCTGGTGTTTGCAAAATCTACAAATATAGAAAACTTTTAATCCAGCATTACTAAACCTTAAGGGCTGATTCACACAGCCGTGCTTTGTCCAGTAATAAAGGCCTATGTGTTGGCCCTGTTTCCTGGGCAGAAAGAAGATCTCCTGACCTGAACTGATTATATTATAGTAATTTCTGATCACAGGTGTTTTGTACAGAATGAAACATGATGATGTGAGCACGGTACAATAAAACCGCAATCAAATAGGAATTTATTGCATCCTGAATTACTATTATGCAGTTAGTTCAGGTGAGGGGAGTGTGGTCAGCCCAGGAGATGCAGCTGACCAGTGGTGTAGCTATAGGGGTCGCAGCGGTCGCAGTTGCGTCCGGGCCCCTAAGCCAGGGCGGCCCCGAGGGCCCCCCTTGCCACTTGCAGGGCCGCACCGCCAATTAGGGAAGGTGCGGCACGGCCCTGCGCACAGTTGGGGTTGGCGGCGGGGCAGAGGGAGATGAGCGCTTCCATTGTGGAACCGATCATCTCCATAATCATCTGTATCGCCGTCCTCATGACGGCACTATAGATGCCTGTACTGCGGGGCAGGGGAGGGAGAAGCGTCTCCCCTGCCCGTTCCTCTGATAGGCTGAAGGCACTGTACAGCTGTACAGCGCGGGATACAGGCCGCTGGGCGCAGTTATTTTAGGACACTGTATGCCAATAAATATTGAAGGGCACTATCTGTGTGGTACTAGTGGCACAGTACTGAGGGTGGTAGGATGATTTGTCCAGAAGACGGGAGGATGATGGAAAAGTAGTAAACTAAGATTTTTTCTCTCAAACTGCAGAGATGAGAAATGGCTGAAAAATGGCATCTGTCGCTGTATTATACTGGATGTAAGAGGTATGAGGCGCTGTATTATACTGGATGTAAGAGGTATGAGGCGCTGTATTATACTGGATGTAAGAGGTATGGGGCGCTGTATTATACTGGATGTAAGAGGTATGGGGCGCTGTATTGGGCTACATTCACACGAACGTTGTGTTTTGCAGTCTGCAAATTGCGTATCCGCAAAAAAAGGATGATCCGTATGGCATCCGTTTTTTTTTGCAGATCCACTGTAATAATGCCTATCCTTGTCAGCAAAACGGACAAAAATAGGAATGGACATACAGATGCGGACAGCACACAGTGCTCATTGAAGTGAATGGGTCCGCATCTGAGCCGCAAAATATGCAGATCGGCGGCTGCAAAAACAATGTCGTGTGAATGTAGCCTTACCCTGTATGTTCTGTAGTGATATACGTAATGTTAGGAGGGAAAAGGTTAGGGTGAGAATTTGGCATGGGGGGGGGGGTCAATTTTTGACTTGGCCGGCAGAAAAGCTAGGTTCACCAGCGCTGAGGGAAAGGGGGGGCCCAAGCTAAACTCTTGCACCAGGGCCCATGAGCCTTTAGCTACGCCCCTGCAGCTGACACATGGGTAGTGTTTCCAGGATGGAGCATGATTGTGTGAATCAGCCTTAACCATCCAATATATTGTCACTGAATGATCCAATAGTCCATAAGATGCACTGTAGTTAAAAAAAACAAAAAATGGTTGCATTTTCATTGTGTTTTCCTTTTTTCAAAATATGTATGAATCATAAAATATATTTAATGCTGTAAATACAGTTTTTCCAAATCGGAAACATTATATATATATATATATATATATATATATATATATATATATCAGTGTTGATCGAGCACCTGGGTGCTCGTATGCTCGGAGGCTCTGGCCGAGCACTAGGGGGTGCTCGAGTGCTCGGCCAAGCACCCAACCATAATGTAAGTCAAGGCGACTAAACCAGGCACCCCCCGCTCGGAAGAGCGGGAGGTGCCTGGTTTAAAAAGGTCCCCCAAGTAAAATAAAAAAATGCCCCAAATGTTCCAATAGCCCTCAAAAGGGCTTTTATTTGTTTTTAAAATAAAATCTATCCCTGCCTAGCCATTTCTGTCCCTACACTATCTGTCCCTCCTTAAGGCAGCTCTCCCTGACTAACACTGGCCGGGAAGGCGTCACCGGGTGCTATATAGCACCCGATGGCGCATTCCCGGCCAGCCAATCAGTGTAATGCCAGTAGCTAAGATGGCTACTGGCATTACACTGAATGCCATCCCTCCCCGCACGCTAATTAATTAGCGTGCAGGGAGGGGACTCGAGCATGGCACTCGAGTACACCCTGTGTTCGGCCGAACACCGAGTGGACCCGAGCGCCAGCATGCTTGGCCGAACAGCGAGTTTGGCCGAGCATGCTCGCTCATCACACATATATATATATATATATATATATATATATATATATACAGTATATGTGAATAATGTTTGAAGACTTTATTATGTATTATTTTAGTCCTCTTCCTGAGGTACTTTGAGTAATGTTAAATGATAAATTCTGATTGGATTATACCGATTTATACCGATTATACCTGCTACATTTTTCTATGCATACATATCATTTACAATTATTTCAAATAATAATTTAAAAAAACTTACCAAGTTCATCAAAATGTGTGTCAATCCCATTGCGACCAGGCACTGAACAGGTCAGTCTGGCTTTAAGAAAAGTGGTCCACTTATTTACCATCATTCGCTGTCCTCCAACATCATTCTAAAACAATAAATATATGGTCTGTTGCTTTTTCTCTACACTAAGTTTATCTTAAAGTGAATCTTTTACCCTCTTGAGCCATATTAAGTCCAGTACAAGGTTGTATCTCCATACTCACCCCCAGTTACCTTGCTATGTTCCTGCAAACCAGTGCTGAAATACATTTTGAGGAATCATGAGCATGCACACATGAGGGAGAGGACTACAGCAAGAGTCCTCTCAACATATTCCAGTGCAGGCACACAGCACAGGAACAGGGGTGAGCATGGACATATAACTTAGTAATCTGTAGTCAGGGGTAGCAGTACTAGTTATGTAGTACTGCACTTAATAGGGTTCAGGTGAAGTGATGGATTCTTAACATCTCCATTTCCCGTTCAAGGTGAAAACTTTTGCAATTGGTTAAAAGTAAATTAAGCCAAAATTATCTTGTGATAAGATATGTCATAGATACATGATCTGGGATCACCATTGATTTGTAAGGCAACATTCATTTGTTATCTTATGTCAGATTTCCAGTAATAACCTTAACCAATGTGATCTTTTTCCATACATTACTGTGCATAAGTTTTAGGCAGGTGCAGGGAAAAAATGCTGCAAAGTAATCATGCTTTCAAAAATGAACGTGTTAATACATTTAATCCATTCTGTAGCAGGATAATGACCCCAAACATACAGCCAATGTTGTTAAGAACTATGTTACCCCAAACATACAGCGTAAAGAAGGACAATACGTTCTGAAAGTGATAATATGGCCCCACAGAGCTCTGATCCAAATATCATTGTATTTGTCTGGGATTACATGACGAAACAGAAGGATTTGAGCAACACAGAACATCTGTGGTTAGTCATACAAGATGATTTGAACAATTTCCCTGCTGAGTTACTAAAAAAATGAGTGCAAGTGTACCTAGAAGAATTGATGTTCTTGGTTATTCACTTTGCATGTTGTAACCTGATAGAAATGAACTATTAACATTTTTTCCACACCTGTCTAAAACTTTTGCACAGTGCTGTATATCTATGACATATTAGAGGACTTTTCATATGATTGTTCCTTTAAGAACTATAGTAAATGCTTACAAAAGGATTCAATAAACTATAAATTACTATATAATAAAAACGTGTATCACTAAATTTATAGTTATAGAAGGTTGTTACGTATGTTGTAATACAGTGAAATAACTTATTTACCGCACAGACTCGTCCAACTCGAGAATAAAGAGCGTGGATTCCATCCCCTTCTATTGCCTTTTCAGTGTAAAAGAAGTATATTTTATTGTCATCTTTGTCTTCGTTGTCTGGAATCAAGTAGGAGCCTACAAACTTGGGCTCTAAACAAAAACAAAAAGAACACATACTGATTTATAGTTTTCTTTTCAATAAGGTTGTGTTTTAAATAAATTGGTAATACAGTGAGCTGATTGTAACCATTTATAGTTAAGGAGTAAGTGGTAGCAGTAAAAGAACCGCTATTATGCATATGAAAGTCTGACATTTCACTTTTATTATGTAGAATATTTACTTCAAAGCAAACAAATCCCAAAGACAACAATCTGCATAAAAACAACACTGAAATGGCAAAAAAATGCACAAGAGTTGTTATCGGCTATACAAATCACCTTTTAAGATGCGATCATCATCATGCTCTGTTCTTATATATGGCAGATGCCCCATGCTCCTGAATAAAGTAGCATCTCTTCCCCAGAAATCATTGTAAAGGCCAACGAATAATTCACCGCCTGCAGGGAAATAAATTGATAATATACAATTTTATATTTATTTATTCAAAAATAATATTACATAATATATTGTATTTTATAGGCCTGGTTCAGATTGCTGCATATTTCTTTTATGTTCTATTCACTTGTTCAATGGACTGCCCAAGAGCTAAACATGAATTCATGAAAGTCCATGGTGCAATTCACCCCTCCACCAAGACTCTGTATGTAGAAATGCAGGGAGAGCACTAATCTGGTCCATGATTTGTGGAATACAAACCTAGAGATCATTGGAAACAGTTGTCCCTGGTGATTACCATGTTCATGTCCTATATGGACTTCACTGAAATTTAAAATCATGTGGTGGCTATATGGATGATTTTTAATGCGGCCATCTTATTGGCAGACTCCACAAATCAACCTGGTTCCAGGGAACTAATATTTTTATAATAATTTGTTACACATTTCACCTGTTCACAAGCTGTACATTTGTATGCTGGTACATATCTATCTATCTATCTATCTATCTATCTATCTATCTATCTATCTATCTATCTATCTATCTATCTCTGCACAGGTGCACATCTGATCCACAAAAAGAAACACATGCCATCTGATTAATTAGATATTAGTGAGATAAGATTAATAAATGAATCTTCATCAACTTTGTCCTAAAGCAACAACTAAAGTGAATGACCACTAGATGGCAGACCTGCATTACAAATGGATTTAAAAGGTAGTACAGCATTATTAACAGATGAAGTAATGTGTGCACCACAATGTACTGCAGCTGAAAACAGCTTATATTATTACATTTTATATTATTATGTAACTTAAGACAAATGAAAATGTGTTTTCAAACAACTTTTCCAAAATAACTTAGTCAATAAGTATTAAATGTTATTAAATCAAAACATTACATATCATAGCGTTATACCCACTGTAGCACCTAATCATTTAGTTTAGTAAGGAGTTGTTCCCATTTTGCTGCTTTAACAGTCAAAGTCTTTGGCATGGTTTTACTATACTTTAATTATTTACTGAAACTGAAATACCCCTTAATGTTTGCACCTGGATATTGCAATATGCATGGTGCAGTGCTTGTGCTTGACATGCCCGATTACCACTAGTAAGTTGGGATATCCAGGTACAGTAACTACCACTAGTAAAGATATCTAGATACATTTCATCAAGCGTTATACACATATTATTTTCCATTAATATATTCAACCAAATTTTTTATTCTGTTAATTCCCAGGCACAAGGAGAAATACATCCTGAATCCTGCTGTCTCAATGTCAATGAGGATAACAGCTATTCATATGTCTTATTAAGAAAAGTTGATGTCACAGAAGGGGTCCCCCTATTGAGATCCCACCCTATGAGCCATCAAGATGAGGACCCCTTGCAGCAGCCATTGCAAGGGGAATTCTTGTCTAGCAAACAGATAATCTTGCTGGGGGTTCAGAGAGCTATTTTTTTAAAGAGTCACTGTACTTTCACACAATTTCATTTAATAGATAATTGTATAAATAGCAAATTTCTAAATAACTTCATTTAAAAAAAATGCCTACATCCACCTGAAAAAATCTGTAAAGTCATGACTACTAGGGTTGAATTTACACCTAGGTTGCAGTCCACTGCCTGTTGTTAGGCAAGATCTATCCCTGGTAACAGAGACACAGAAGACGGTTCACAGGAAGTAGGAGAGTGTCAGAGCTAGCTAACATCCTGAGGCTGATAGAACAACTGCTTCTACACTGCTTCTGAAGAGCACATGAGCCTCCTATGTGTCTGTACATCTCATTTCCCCCTATTTAACTGTTCTGTTAGTTCCAGAGCTGAAAATAAATATAGTGGGAAGTAAGGGAAACAATGTCAATGCAACTACTAGCAGATTCTACAGAAGGGAGATGCTCCCTGCTTGTAGATAAATGCATCTAGCTGTGCAAATGAAACAGGGAATAATTCAAGTGTAAAAGAAAAAAAAACATTAGGGAAGCAAAAAAAAAAAAAAAAGACCTGCTCAATGACAGTTATGATTGTACAATGAAATATGGCCATTATGCTAATTTAAGTCATTGTGGGGGTCATTTATTACACTGAAATACACCTATATTAGGCATATTTCAGGCGCAGGTAGTGGTGCAACGCCAGGTCTAAAATTGTGGGGGTGGCCGGAGAAGGGGTGGGCCTGTTTTAGATGCAGAAAATGGTCTAAATGTAAGACAGCTCAGAAGCTGTGATACATTTAGAACTGGCTCTGGATGCGCTGAAGTTATGGAGAGGCCTGCACCTTTTTATAACTTCGGCGGATCCACTGGAAGCTTAGGGCTTTATTGAGACCAACGTCTAAAACGCACAACTTAATAAATATGCCCCTAGCCTTTCCTAAAGGTCTCCTCATGCAGCTTTGGAAAGCAAAATCAGTAGTGGATCATAAAGTGTTTAATTTTTAATTTTATTTACTCCTGTTTTTGGCTTCCAAAGCTGTAACCAGAAACGTGAACCTGTGGATGTATCCTAATGCATCATACTACAGATTTAGCAAACTTTAACTTGATACTTAATGTGTTAAATAAACAGTTAATCAAATTGTAAACTGACAATTAACACAATCCATTGAAGAAATTAGTTTGCCACAACTGTGAATGTAACACAGTAAGTGTCAAGCTAACATTTGCCTCATCTGTATATAAATACAATTTTAATTATTATAATTATATGGCAGTTAATTTATTGTACTTTTATTTTATTTTCAGGATCATAAAACTGACAAGAATAGTTAAAGTTTCTCATTTCAAAACAAACTGCTATTCATCATTGCCATCAAACTAATCAGATTAAAGCTTTCATGCACCATATGCTAACATTTCATTAAATTGTGAAGAAAATTCTGTTTGCTTTTTTTGCTGGGTTTCCTCATAGCAGTTCTCACAATGGTATTCAAAATATTCCAGTTTTATGAACATACACATTTCCTTTTTAATACTGACAAAATAAAAAAATATCAAGATGACCAAGAGTTTCAGTTCTATCTACAGATGGCATAAATGTAGACAGGCTGTCAATATATGCACCAAATTTATCACAAAGTGCATAGCTAGATACTTTTGTCTGACTATACCAACTAGTGGTGAATAGAGATGAGCGAGCATACTCGTCCGAGCTTGGTGCTCGTTCGAGTATTAGGGTACTCGCAAGTGCTCGCTGCTCGGACGAGTATCTCGCCATGCTCGAGGAAATGGCAACTTCCGCATTGTGCTTTTTTGGCGCCAATAAACTCAGCCAATCACAAGCCAGGAGAATCTGCGGTACACCCAGCATCATGTGGGGCTCTTACATGTCGATGGCAGGGGTTGGCTGGCCTGATCAGGTGACCCTGGAATATACTACTGACTGGCCACGGTGCTCGGCTCAGATGCTGTCTGGATGTCGTTAGGGATAGAGCTGCTGCGTTTCAGGGAGAGTGTTAGGGCCTGAATTTAGTTCTCTGTTAGGCAGGAATCACCCACAAAGAACCCAACAGCCCTTCTAAGGGCTACAAGAAATTTTTTTTTTGTCTCCTGGCTTGGCTGGCTGGCATTAGTAGTGCAGCTATCGCCATATATAACCCCCTTTATTTTTAATTGTTATATCTCAGTGATACAAATCCATTGCACACAGCAGTGTGGAACCATTCTGTGTGTCACAGTTCAGTACACTCACTATTTTCTGTCCAGGTGACACTTTATGTACGTCACTTAATCCAAACAGGTCTTTTGCTCTCACGTATATAGCTTGATCCCAAAAATCTCTGTGCGACATTTGTCTGGGTCGCAGTCAAAATAGCCACCATTAACAGGGTGTGAGTTAAGTCTACGATAGTTTCTGCACGTCACGTTCCCAAAAAAACAAAACATAAAAAAAAATATATTAAAAAAATATATTAAAAAAATAGTTTTTTCGTTGTTTTAGCTCAGTGATACAAATCCATTGCACACAGCAGTGTGGAACCATTCTGTGTGTCACAGTTCAGTACACACTCCAATCCGTATTTTCTGTCCAGGTGACATTTTCTGTACGTCACGTAATCCAACCGGGTCTTTTGCTCTCACGTATATAGCTTGATCACAAAAATCTCTGTGCGACATTTATCTGGGTCGCAGTCAAAATAGCCACCGTCAGTAGGGTGTCATTTAGCTCTACGATAGTTTCTGTACGTCACGTTTCCAAAAAAACCAAACTACAAAAAAAAATATAAAAAAAATATAAAAAATAATAGTTTTTTTGTTGTTTTAGCTCAGTGATACAAATACATTGCACACAGCAGTGTGGAACCATTCTGTGTGTCACAGTTCAGTACACTCACTATTTTCTGTCCAGGTGACACTTTCTGTACGTCACGTAATCCAAACGGGTCTTTTGCTCTCACGTATATAGCTTGATCACAAAAATCTCTGTGCGACATTTGTCTGGGTCGCAGTCAAAATAGCCACCATTAACAGGGTGTGAGTTAGGTCTACGATAGTTTCTGCACGTCACGTTCCCAACAAAACATAAAAAAATGTATTAAAAAAAACATAAAAAAATTGTTTTTTTGTTGTTTTAGCTCAGTGATACAAATCCATTGCACACAGCAGTGTGGAACCATTCTGTGTGTCACAGTTCAGTACACACTCCAATCCGTATTTTCTGTCCAGGTGACATTTTCTGTACGTCACGTAATCCAACCGGGTCTTTTGCGCTCACGTATATAGCTTGATCCCAAAAATCTCTGTGCGACATTTGTCTGGGTCGCAGTCAAACTAGCAACCGTCAGTAGAGTGTCAGTTAGCTCTATGATAGTTTCTGCACGTCACGTTCCCAAAAAAAGAAAACATAAAAAAAATATTAAAAAAAATATATAAAACAAATAGTTTTTTTGTTGTTTTAGCTCATTGATACAAATCCATTGCGCACAGCAGTGTGGAACCATTCTGTGTGTCACAGTTCAGCTGTCCACTCACTCCAATCCGTATTTTCTTTCCAGGTGACACTTTCTTTAAGTCACTTAATTAACCAGACTGAACAAGTTTGTGGGTTTCAGTACACCAGGCCCATTTATTTTTTATTTTTTATATAATACACTTATATACAGAAAATGTTGAACCCCAGGGCTAAGGGTCGAGGACGAGGGCGTGGGCGTGGGCATTCAATTACTGCAGGGGGCAGAGGCCGTGGTCCTGGGCAGGGTGAGACAGTACCTGCTGATGAGGGAGCTGTGGAACGCCGCAGAGCTACACTCCCTAGCTTCATGTCTCAACTTACAGGGACACGTGGTAGAGGACTGTTGAAACCACAACAGTGCGAACAGCTGATCTCGTGGATTGCGGATAATGTACGCAATCCACGCAGTCCACCCACGTTACCCAAGGGAGCACTCCTCTGGCTCCTCCACCTCAGCCTCCTTCCCCCCAGTCTGCCCCTTCCCAGGAAAATTTGGAATGCGATCCGGCATACTCTCAGGAACTGTTTTCTGGACCCTTCCCAGAGTCACAAACCACTTCTCAGGATGCTGCTGACCTCTTTCCCGATGCCCAAGTGTTCCAACTGTCGCAGTCTGTGGGTGATGATGATGATGATGATGACAATGTTGAGTTAGTGGAAGAAGTTTGTAAAGAGGTGTCGGACGATGAGGAGACACGGTTGTCAGACAGTGGTGAAGTTGTTGTCAGGGCAGGAAGTCCGAGGGGGGAGCAGACTGAGGAAGCGGAGGATGACGAGGTGACTGACCCAAGCTGGGTTGATATGCCGAGTGAAGACAGTGCTTCTGAGGCGGAGGTGAGTGCTGCACCAGAACAGGTTGTAAGAGGCAGTGGTGTAGCCAGAGGGAGAAGCAGGGCCAGAGCTGGTGCATCAGCAGCAACTGTTTCACGTAGTGAAGCTCCCGTGGCGAGGCCTAGATGTTCGCAAGTCTGGAGGTTCTTTAAAGAAAGTGAGGATGACCGACGGACTGTGGTGTGCATCCTGTGCCACACCAGGATCAGCAGGGGTGCCACCACTACTAGCCTAACCACCACCAGCATGCGCAGGCATATGAATGCTAAACACCGCACTCAATGGAACCAAGGCCGTTCACCACCTCCTGCGGGTCACACCACTGCTCCTTCCCCTGTGTCACTCGCTGCCTCTGCTAGTCAACCCAATGCGTCACTCGCTGCTTCTGCTAGTCAACCCCCTGCCCAGGACCCCGGCACGAGCGCCTCCCGCCGGAAATCCACACCTTCACCTCCACGATCCTCTACAGTGTCCACCAATGTGTCCGAGCGCAGCATTCAGCTGTCTTTACAGCAGACACTGGAGCGCAAGAGGAAATACAGTTCCACCCACCCACATGCCCAAGCCCTTAACATCCACATCTCCCAATTGCTTAGCCTGGAGATGCTGCCCTATAGGCTGGTAAAGATCGAGGCCTTTCGCAATCTCATGGCGGTGGCTGCCCCTCGGTATTCGGTCCCCAGCCGCCACTATTTTTCTCGATGTGCCGTCCCAGCCCTACACCAGCACGTGTCACAGAACATCATCTGTGCCCTGACCAACGCTGTTTATGAGAAGGTCCACCTAACCATGGACACGTGGACAATTGCTGCAGGGCAGGGACACTATATCTCACTGACGGCACATTGGGTTAACTTGGTGGAGGCTGGGACCGAGAATGACCCTGGGGCCGCTCATGTACTGCCCACACCGAGGATTGCGGTGCCTACCTCGGTCACGGTCTCTCAGACGTACTATGCCTCCTCCTCCTCCGACCCCTCCTCCTTTTCCACCAAATTACCATCCGTGGGCACGGCGCCTTCAGTCGGTAGCTCTAGGTGCAGCAGCAGTGCCGTGGGTAAGCGCCAGCAGGCGGTGCTCAAACTGCTGAGCTTAGGTGACAAAAGGCACACCGCCCAAGAGCTGTTACAGGGCATCACGGCGCAGACCAATGTGTGGCTGGCACCGCTGAACCTCAAGCCAGGCATGGTTGTGTGTGACAACGGAGCGTAATATGGTGACGGCTCTGCAACTCGGCAGACTGACACATGTGCCATGCCTGGCCCACGTGTTCAATCTCATAGTACAGCTGTTCCTCAAGACATACCCCAATCTGTCTGATTTGCTCACCAAGGTGCGCCACATCTGTGCGCATTTCCGCAAGTCGACCACAGATGCTGCCACTTTCAGGGCAGTGCAGCGCCGCCTACAACTGCCCGCTCACCGACTGTTGTGCGACGTGCCCACGAGATGGAATTCGACATTAAACATGTTATCCAGAGTTTACCAGCAGCGCAGAGCGATTGTAGACTGCCAGATGTCAACTTCCACCAGAACTGGTAGTCAGGTCAGTCAGATTCCTCAAGTCTACAATGAGGAGTGGACGTGGATGTCTGATATCTGCCAGGTGTTGAGCAACTTTGAGGAGTCAACACAGATGGTCAGGGGCGATGCCGCCATTATTAGCCTCACCATCCCGCTGCTTTGCCTGTTGAAAAACTCACTGCTCAGCATCAAGTCGGATGCTTTGCGCTTGTCACAAGAGACGGTGGAGGAAGATACGTGGCTTGATAGCCAGAGCACCCTCCGGTCTGTTTCTATGCGCGTATCGGAGGAGGGGGATGAGGAGGAAGAGGAAGAGGAGGAGAATGTCGGCGAAACAGTAGAGGGTACTAGTGCTCAGTCCTTAACTCTTGAGCGTGTATGGGCTGAAGAGGAGGACTTGGAGGAGGAGGAAATGGAGAGTCAGGCCAGTGAGGAGAGGGAATTCTTGCGTCTTGGGACTCTGGCGCACATGTCAGACTTCATGTTAGGCTGCCTATCCCTTGACGATTGCGTTAGAATTTTTTCAAACACCGATTACTGGGTGTTCACTCTCCTGGACCCACGGTACAAGCAGAACCTTTCCACTCTCATCCCTGCAGAGGAAAGGAGTATGAGAGTGAATAGATATCAACAGGCCCTGGTGCACAAGCTGAAACAATTCTTCCCATCTGACGCCGCTAGCGGCAGAGGGCATGGTTCTGTGGGCCAAGTAGTGGGGGAGAGGAGCCAAGCAGGCAGCTTGTCCAGCACTGGCAGGGGAACGCTCTCCAAGGCCTTTGCCAGTTTTATGTCACCCCAGCAAGACACTGTCACCTGTCCCCAGTCTAGGCAGAGTAGGGGGGAGCTGTACAGAAAGATGGTGAGGAAGTACCTAGCTGACCATACCAACGTCCGTAGCGATCACTCTGCACCATACAACTACTGGGTTTTAAAGCTGGACACGTGGCCTAAACTGGCGCTGTACGCCTTGGAGGTGCTGGCCTGCCCTGCCGCTAGCGTGCTGTCAGAGCGGGTATTTAGTGCAGCTGGTGGCGTCATCACCGATAAGTTTACACGCCTGTCAACTGACAGCACTGACAGGCTGACGCTTATTAAAATGAACAAAGCCTGGTTTTTACCGGAATTCAAATCTCCTCCGGGGGAAAGCAGCTAAAGATTAACATTACTTATGTATCCGATTCCTCTTCTCTACTCCTCCTACTCTTCCTCCTCCTCCATGTCGGCTTTGCCTAACGCTGACCAAAAAAACACCATTTTTTAGACGTCCAACTGGCACTCTTTTACCACAATTTTTCAGGAGGGCCCCCTACAGGCCCTCTCTTCAAACAATTTTTCTGGAGGTCAACCTACAGGCCCTCTCTCCAAACAATTTTTCCGGAGGTCCACCTACAGGCCCTCTCTCCAAACAATTTTTCCAGAGGTCCACCTACAGGCCCTCTCTCCAAACTATTTTTCTGGAGGTCCACCTACAGGCCCTCTCTCCAAACAATTTTTCCGGAGGTCCACCTACAGGCCATCTCTCCAAACAATTTTTCCGGAGGTCCACCTACAGGCCCTCTCTCCAAACAATTTTTCCGGAGGTCCACCTACAGGCCCTCTCTCTAGTTCCAGTTTCCAGTTTTATTTGCGCAAACTGCGTAAATTTTTTTTTTGGGATAAGTGTGAAAAATAATATTACCTGCGTATCTATATTGCCCAACATTGGATACGGTAGCAACAAGAAGACCAAACACATGCTGCCCACAGGGTTCCGCAAATTCCTGGTCCACAATGTCAAGGAGCTCGAGGTTCTGTTGATGAGCAACAAGTCCTTCTGTGCAGAAATCGCCCACAACGTCTCCTCTAAGAACCTAAAGACCATTGTGGAGAGAGCGGCACAGCTCGCCATCAAAGTGACGAACCCCAACGCCAGACTGCGCAGCGAAGATAACGAATAAATATCTCTGTTGTTATTTGTGCTAAATAAAAGTTAAATAAACACAAAAAAAATTGATCTGTTCCTGTGCCTGATCCACCCAAGTTGAATCTGTCCCATCATGAGAAAATCCCCCCAAGGAGTCCCCACTGTAACTTGCTTCCCATGCAACTACCTCACCCCCCGACACCTGTGTCTCGTCATTGTCCACCACCTCCTCAGACAACACTGGTAAAACCCCACAGTCAGCACACTGAGACTGCAAAAGGTCTTGCGAATTGGGGCAGAGAATGTTCTGGGGTAGCACATCAGAGAAGGGGTGACTATGGGGTTCCAGGGAGTACGTGACCACATGCAATCTCCATCCAAAAAGTCATACTGAGGCTCACCACCATGCTTTACACTGCAATCTTATTGAAAGACAGACAATCAGGGGTTAACCGCCAGGATGTCAGGCAGCATTTTTAAGTGGGTCACCATTACCGTGTCCCTGAAAATTGCCTTGGGGTCATCGCCAGACTATTTTTTATGAAAGGCCATGGGGTTCTATACACACAGTGCTGACGGAAGCCCATCAGCCTTTCTAAACACAATTAAATCTGTCCCATCATGAGATAGTCCCCCCAAGGAGTCCCCACTGTAACTTGCTTCACTTTCAACTACTTCACCCCCCGACACCTGTGTCTCGCCATTGTCCACCACCTCCTCAGACAACACTGGTAAATCCCCACTGTAAGCACACGGAGACTGCAACGCCACACTTGCAACGCCACACTTGATCGAGCTCATAATTGACAATTGTACCGGTTGATGCTAAATTTTTAAGTTGGGGTCCTGCGTCGTCATTCTAACTACATCCGGCTGTTGTCACCACCACACATGCTAGCCCAGGGGGCACTCCTCTGGCTCTTTCAGCTCAACCTCCTTCCCCCCAGCCTGCCCCCCCACCTACAGGCCTTCTATCCAAACAATTTACGTCTTTTTCCTATCTTTCTCTCTCTTCAAACTATTTTTCCGGATAGCTGCCATATACGGTATTAAACTGAGTAGTATACATAGAACGCATACCACACTTGATCAATACTGAACGTCACTTTTAAAAATACATCATTTTCCTCTCTTTCTCTCATTTGTCTGGGTTGCAATTAAGCAGACCAAGTCTGCCTAATCTAATAGTTTCCGTGTAATTGCTCCATACTGCACATATTTTTCCTCTCTTTCTCTCTCTCCAAACTATTTTTCCGGATAGGTGCCGTATACGGTATTAAACTCAGAAGAATACATACCGTACCGGTTGATGCTACAGTTTTTCCAAATCCCTCCGGGTGCTGTCACCACAACACACGCTAGCCCAGGGGGCACTCCTCTGGCTCTTCCAGCTCAACCTCGTTCCCCCCAGCCTGCCCCCCACCTACAGGCCCTTTCTCCAAACAATTTACCCGGATAGGGGACGTATTAGATATTATACTGATTTTTGCTTGTTCCTCTTTTATTTGCCTCCTGACCTGTGATAGGCAGAGCATGGACACGTCCCCTTAGCTGCAGTAGAAAAGACACTTTCCTGGCCAGAGCAAGCTCTTTTTCCTTTTCCGTGTTCGAAAAATCCATAAAATATATGGTCCCAAGATAGGGGACGTATACGATTTTAAACTGAGAAGAATCGATACCACACATGCCCCACTAGGAGAATTTGGGGTAATGGTGGGATTAGGCAGCCTCAGAGGCATCCATGCATGCTGCCCCTGCTGTTTCCTGTCCATTTCCGTGGTGTTTCCATCATTTTCTGAGGTTTCCAGGTTTTCATCCAGCCTTGCCTAGGCAGAGCCTTGGTCCCCTGCAAAAATGCTTGAGTCTCCTATTGACTTCAATGGGGTTCGTTATTCGAAATGAGCACCCGAGCATCGGGAAAAGTTCGACTCGAATAACGTGCACCCGAGCATTTTAGTGCTCGCTCATCTCTAGTGGTGAACTTTCTTTGAGATAGAATTTCATGCCTGAACTATGGTACAATTTTTAAGCAAAAAAGCTCATGTTAGGTCATGCTGCTTCCGTGGAAAGCGACGCCTCTTTCCTGTAGGCAAAATCCACTTTATGGACTACCAGTGGATTACTTCTTAAAACCTAGATGTTACTAATTTCACCATATTTTGCTGCCTTTATGCCAAAATCTAGGTGTGCTCACATTAATAAATGCTGGCTAATGTGCTGCTTTGCATTCTATACATAGGCGAGGTATAGAGAGAGGAATGATGTCATGATTACTTCACTTCCACTTTTTACCTGTGTCAATATGGAACTCAGTATTCCTGCTGATGGGTGGACCCATAAGCAAGTGATTAGTGAATGCAAGTGATTAGTGAATCTAGGTTTGTTTGCCCAAAGGTAGAGCTTCATGAACAGCTCTTCTTGTAGACATTTTGATAAATGAGGCCCATTGTTTAAAGGTAATTGAGATGTAGTGATTGATGTACAGTACAAGACTAAAGTGTAAGAATTTCAAGCCTCTACTTATATAGGTATGATGATAATTACCTGATAATGTTGAAATCACAGATGAGTCGGGGTCAAAGGGGCATCGGCCTCGCCCTCTCTCAACTTTCTGGAGTTCTTGTTGGAATACAAGTTCCTGTAAGCATCAGATGAAAAAAGGTACAGAATTAAAGCTAAATATATCAACTGTAACCAATCAGAGCACGTAATGTAATGTAGTGTAGAACCCTAGTAGAGAGGAATCCTTTTGACTGAGCATCACTAGAAGTCAAAGCAGTTATTAAATTCACATCTAAACCAGGATAAACTTCTACAGTTCACATAGGACAGAATGGTGTCACAAGAAATTTTGGTAGGGTAAAAAGTCTTGAGAATCCATGTAACAGCCTCAAAACAATTTTAGAGGTTGGTCTCCACATACCAGATACCAGTCCAAAAATAATAGTTTGTGGGCTAGTACTATGATTGTACAATTTCACATGGGCTCCATAGCTTTTGATTATATTAAAGTCATGATACTATCCCAGATCCATCATGCAATGGCTCCAATCTGCTCCACATGGATTTCATTGATTTAAAACGGGTTTTGTCTAGATTTTATAAATGCTAAATACTGTGTAAAAGGGTTTTCCACGAAAAGTATTACTGTATAATGACTAGGGCATTTTAAATGATGTACAGTATCATTGCAAAAACATACAATACGAATATTGTTTGGTTTTCTATGTACATTACATTTTCCTCTTTAGTAGTGCCCTCTTTTGTTTAGCTTTCAGTAGCTTTCCTGCTCCCCTCCCCTCAATTCCAGCTTAGTGATCTCATGGAGAAGAAGGTGAAGCAGCTGAGACACTTTTGGGGTCCTTTATTAAGACGAGCGTTGAGACTTTGGTCTTAGTAACCGTGGTCTGGTGCTTGATGCTCCTAAGTTATGTAGAGGCACGAGTATCCACCGCCGGTCTCCTTCCCCACCCAGGGTCTTCTATTTTTAGAACTGGCGTACATGGCGTTGATGGTGTCACCCCTGGTGACTAAATCTGCGACAGATATATGGCAAAAAGTGGTGTATATCTTTTCTTAAATTACCCCCTTTATTCTTCATTCCAAGTTCTAAATGCACAGAAATATATATCTATATCTATCTCTAGACAGTGGAAAGTAAATTTGATTTAACAAGAGCAAATAGTGTAGGAGATGTTATCTCATGTGGCCAGATGCTGACTACCCACAGAAAGGGAAGAAGGTTCTCGATATGATTAAAAATGTATTACATTTTTGGGATACAAATACAGTATGATTGGACATGAAAGATGGATAACTATATAACTATTTTGCAACATGCTAAAAACTGTAAATTCCCCCCAAAAACCTGAAACTTCATAGCAATGAAAATTTTAACAAAGCCATTACATAAGACTTTTCAAGGAATTACTTTAAATTATAGACCAATTTACACTAGCTGCAAAATGAACAATGATCACGATTTCAAAGACATGACATTAGTTTGAATGCATCAGTTTGAAAGCAGGTTGACTCAATATATTTCACATGTTGTATCCGCATGTTTCCACATGTGGACAATTTTAACTGAAGAGGGATTACAATTATATGATAATATCTATTAGATAGGGTTATAACCTTAGGGATTTCAGCTATTTTGACATTGCTTTACCCTAGGAGCAAGCAATGTGGAAATTGATATGAATTAAAAACAGCCAGTCGAGTGTCTGTTTTTAATTTTTATCTAAATTATAATGGGGCAGCATCATGTTCAGATGCAAAATGTACTGGGTGTGGACCCAGTACACTGTCCTAGAAAGATCATTTAGATTTTAACATTTTGAAAACCTGGAATCAGTTTAGTAGTTCATTTACTAATTGTTGTTTTTTTAAGAATAAAAAAAAATATATAAATATACTGCTTCATCCTTCAGCATCCTTTTTCCAAGTAAACTTCAATTTCCTAATATCTTAGTGAATGAGGAACAGTAAAAGAGCAGGTGGAATGGAGTCAGATTCAGTTGTCAGGCAAGAGTTTGGTACACTAGAAACCTAAAGCTCAGACACTTTCCTATGGAGGAGGACACTTAAAACACCCAGAGAAAGCCAGCTATTGGCGGGGGACACATTTAGATGCGCACTGGCCCTTTAAGAAACTGAGATCAAGAATGTGCACCTTTTTGGAAAAGGTCAAGAGACCTACACAGAGCATAAGCAGGCCACAGCCTGCTGGGACAATCTGCAATACCAGTGCTGTTAACAAAGAAGAGGGACTGGAGAAATAGAAGGGACTAGATGAGTAGTGCAATGTCCCTGCCCACAAGGGACATCGGGGCAGTGGCAGGCATGGACCACTAGCACAGCAATTATTTCTACTAGAAGTTTAGGAATTAATTGCCATCAGTCTGTAATAAAGGTCCAGCTATGTGTTATCAGTTAGAGTTGTGTTCCTGCACCATCTAAAAATTGACAGCACTGATTGTGTACTGTCAGCGTATTCAAGGACACCCCCCAACTGGTAACACCCAGTTGGACCTTTATGGAAGTCTACTGGTGATTCATTCATAAACCAAGTTGGAATAATAGAGGACTGGTACAACACAGAGTCAGAATTATTATTACAAGTGGAATGTACAGTAAGTAGGTATAAAAACAAAGTGATGGCATATTACTAACATGTGTCATCACTTTCTGATGAGTGGGGATCCTCTGGGAACTTCCGTTGATCCAGAGAAGGAATGGGTAGTACTGATAATTTACCACCCCACCCTTTTCACTGTTTTTCATTCAAGTGAATAGATCTGTTCTGTAGTTCCTGCAGACCTAGTGGCTGGGAGCACCACTGAGAAGATGTTAAAGTGGCTCTGTGATTCCAGATGTGAAGATTCCGGCAGTGAGACCCCAACCACTCAGAAAGTGTTGGCATTTTCACAATGACATTCACAGAATGGGTAGATAATAACTCCCATAATGTTAGCATTTATTTGTTTCAATCTTCTTATGATCTTACTGTGGAATGCCATCAACCCTGTTGATAAGCTGCAATATTGCTTGCAGCTCATGGACATAAAGGAACCATTTTTTACATTTTTTTTTATCTCAATTAATTACCACAGTGTAATATTACTCTCTTTCATCTATCATGTGATTTATATAAAGGTATTAAGTTTGTTTTGTATTAAGTTATAAGGTCTGACAAGCTATTGACTGCTGGTGTTCTCTTTCCAATGTCTTATCCTTTTATTGTACTTAGGTTCTAAAATAACAAAAGGTAAACATGAACTACATGAAATAAAAGTAACAAGATATAAATTTTAAATATAGGTTTCATGGTTTAACAAAATAAAAAGTAGATTTCATGGTGTATCCTTTACTCCTTTACTTCGGTCAAATCAATTTCTGTCATACCATTCATATTTCCACATTTAAGAGATCTCCTGAAAACTGTTTAATATTTGTCAATTTTAAAATGACATAAACACATTAGGTATGCCAACTAGCTCATCTGAACGCTGACGGTAAGCAAGGGCTTTGGCTCCAATTAAAATAACATCAAGCATTCCTGTTTTCCTGGCTAGGCAGCTGCTAGTAAGTCCAAGAGCAGCAAAGATAAAAAATATGCTTAATGATGTCATTTTTGAGATATGCTGAAGTAACGCCCTGCTGTTCCCTTTGAAAAACTGTGTGGCAGCTACAATAATGATATTTTAAATTTTAAAGAAGTTGAATTTAATATAGGTCACTGCATGTTTGTGGTTTCTTGGTGAAATAGAATTATAATGTATTGGACATGGTTACAGTGTTTCCGCTTTTGGTTTTCTATAATTTATAGTCTTTCTGTGAGCCTTTCTAGCAGTCTTCCACTTCAGCTTACATCAAACAGCTAGATCTGCTTATATTCTTTGATGACATCGCTGAATAGATATATTAGTACCCAGAGCACCGAGGAAAAAATTGTTTTTGCAGTATAATAAATATCTGTGACAAATGGTTAAATTGACCTCTGTGCATAATCTTCAAAATAACCCCAAAATATTAAAAGGTATTATGGCTACAAAACAATAGCTAATATTTTGTAGAAATATAGTGTGTCAGTTCCTTATGGTTTCAGTCAAAACCCTGCTTTCACTCATTTATTATGAACCTTCATTAGTTACTTCCAGGTGATAAAAATTCCTTATCCTGATCATTTGGTGCTAACTGACGTGAGTGGCTTGTTACACAGAAGGTGGTGGAATTCAATTAAACTTTATATGTATGAATGTGATGATGATATATGTAAGTGATTACAATATTATAGCAAAAGGATAAGTTTACAATGAAAAGAGGCTCTAGTACCCTGTTGTGCCACCTCTAGCGTGGATACGAGATGAGATAGGGTGGGGAATGCCAGGATACAGATTATATATGGTATCCTGTGGGATATTTGCCCACAGATGTTGCAGCTGGGCCTTTAGGTTCTGCACTCCCATAGGTTGAAGTTTGTAGAAGGTTACTTCCCATCTAGTCCCATAAATGCAGATTGTTGATAAATTTAGTGACTGGGGAGGCAAATGAGGTGTTGCAATATGGTGTAGACATCCCTGGGAAACCCTTCCTGCTTTGGCAAGTATTATTTTTCTGAAAAATGCCACCAGGAAGCCCTGCCAACAGAGGCAACATATGTGAAAACAGGATGTTCTGCACATATTGCTGAGCTGTAAGGTTTCACTTGTATCACTGCTAGGGGTGACTGGCTGTCATATTCAATGGCTCCACAGATCATCATGCCGCCACTTGGTGCAGTGTGTCACTCCACAGCAAAGGCAAGATTGAAGCATTCATTAAGAGTTCTCCATTCTCGAACCTGACTATTGTCACATCCCAAAACAGAACCTGAATGTGTTGCTAAAGATGATATGGTTCCAGTGGTCCAGGTTTCAAGTTCATGACATGACACATACAAAAAAAGACAGTGGTGGCTGGCTGGCAACAGCAGGACACCTAAAGGGAACCATAACACCAAATCTTCTTCTGCTAAGTGCCTGGAAATAAATAGAAAAGCGACAGGAGTCTGTAATAAATTTGTCACCTCTATCTAGTTGGTGGACAAGAAAACTATGAAAGCTTCCACACAGCTGTTATATTGGTATTTCACATGTGGCCATTGTTTTTGAGCACCAGTATTAATAGCTAGTGGATTTGAATTGAAACCATTGTGTGGAATATTGGTGGATGTGGGCACGTCTCTGTGTATCCTAGCATTGGTTACTTGTAGTGTGAATTGTGCCTATGTGCTTGTCTCTCCTCTCAGGTCTGTATTGAAAGGGTTAATGTTTCCTTGTTGTGTGTAGCGTTTTTTCCTCCTGCAGCAAAGTCCACATCTCTTTACAGGGGTTAAAGGGTTAAAACCAGGAGAGTACAGGACTAAGGCCCTTAGGGTTCGACCAAATGTCAAATCGGTTACTTGGCCAATGGTTCTACAACTATTTTCTACATCATCTGTTCATAACAGCTGCTTATGCTTGTCAGTGTGCCCTCATTTAACCACTGCTTCCAACACCCTTACCATGAAGGTCAGAATGCCATAGATGGTGGCCAATCCATCAAAAGGACAATAATTCTCTCAGTCCAATGATGCACCCCTTCTCAAAGTCTGTCAACTGGGCAAAATGTTATTGGGTGTATCATAGAGGCATGTCTAAAAATCAGTGATCTCTCACCAAGATGCATGGTACCCAAAAGTAGCCTCTGAGAGCTTTTATATATACAGCAGCAGCAGCAGAGGGGACACTTTTATGCCTTCTTGTGACAAGACCCGGTTTTTAATCAGACTACACCTAGACAAAATTGTTGGTACCCTTCAGTTAAAGAAAGAAAAACCTACAATGCTCACTGAAAGAACTTGAAACTAACAAAAGTAAATAAAAAAATACTGAAAATCAGCTAATGAAAATGTGACATTACTTTAGAATGGTGTTCAACAGAAAAAAAAACAAAAAACAAACAAACAAAAAAAACTAATGAACATGAACATACATAAAAAAGCTAAAGAGAGAGTTGGAGATTAGAAAGAAAATTAGAGAAAATAGACAAACATGTTAAAGTTAAAAGCTATAAGATCATCTCCAAACAGCTTGATGTTTCTGCTACTACAGTTGCACATATTATTCAGAAGTGTAAGGTCTATGGGACTGTAGCCAACCTCCCTGGACGTTACTCAAAAGGAAAACTGATGACAAATTGAAGAGATGGAAAATATGAATGGTAATCAAAGAGCCCATAACAACTTCTAAAGAGATTAGTGGTAAACTCCAAGGTTAAGGTATATCAGTGTCAAATTGCACCATCCATCACTGTCTTAGCCAAAGTGGACTTAATCGAAGATGACTGAGGAGGAAACCACTGTTGAATGCAATTCATATAAAAGCAAGATTGGAATAAGACAAAATGTATATTGACAAGCCACAAAGTTTCTGGATGAATGTACTTTCGACAGATGAGACAAAACTGGAGCTTTTTGCAAGCTTTTTCACAGCTGCAAAAATGCAACATACAAGGAAAATAACATTGCACCTACTGTGAAACATGGAGCTTTTCTGCTGCATTTGGCACAGGGTACCTTTAATATGTGCAGGATACAATGAAATATCAAGATTATCAAGGCATTCTGGAGTGAAATGTGCTACACAGTGTCAGAAAGTTTTGTCTTAGTGGCAGGTCATAGACCCCCAAACAGAATAATGACCCAAAACACACAGCTAAAAATATCCATGAGCCCTGATGTAATTCCTATTATACTTGCATGGAAGGAGCTGAAACATGCAGTCTAGAGAAGGCATATTTCAAACCTGTTGGAGCAATATGCTCACAAGTGGGACAAAATACCTGTGACAGGTGCAAGAGTCTCATTGAAAGGTACAGAAATTTTGATTGCAGTGATTGCCTCAAAAAGTCATTTTGTCAAGGCCACTTTCATTAGTTTGTTTTTTAAATTATTCTGTTGAATAGTTGAAAAGCAATACCTGATCTTTTGTAAGTTTTGAGTAATTTCAGTGACCATTGTGGGTTTTTATTTCTTTAACAGAAGGGTACCAACACTTTTGTCCATGTGTGTAACTGTATGCCATGTTTTGCAGCAATCCAATATTTAGAACTGGGTGCATTTTTTTAATCAATGAGTGTATTTAGGCCTCAAAATAAAAAACAAATATTGATAGTTAAATAAGGATATTTATTACCAAATACATGCAGGTAGATATCAACCCAAATTTTCCAAAAAGTTAGGCTTTGGAAGGAAGCAGAAGAGAAGGAAAGAAAGGAAAGAAAAAAAGAAAGAAAGAAAGAAAGGACAGAAAGAAAGAAAGGAAAGGAAAAGAAAGAAAGGAACGAAAGAAAGAAAGAAAGAAAGAAGGAATGAAGAAAAGAAAGAAAGGAAAGAAAGAAAGAAAGGAAGAAAGGAAAGAAACAAACAAAAGAAAAAAGGAAGAAAGGAAAGAAAGAAAAAAAGAAAGACAGAAAGAAAGAAAGGAGGAAAGGAAAGAAAGAAAAGTAAGAAAGAAAGACAGGAAGACAGAAAGAA
Source organism: Rhinella marina (assembly GCA_900303285.1). NCBI lineage: Eukaryota > Metazoa > Chordata > Amphibia > Anura > Bufonidae > Rhinella > Rhinella marina. The sequence continues at coordinate 32,664 of ONZH01018596.1, read as the reverse complement.
AGAAAGAAAGAAAGAAAGGATGGAAGGAAGAAAGGAAGGAAGGAAGGAAGGAAGGAAGAAAGGAAGGAGGGAAGGAAGAAAGGAAGAAAGAAATAAAGGAAGGAAGGAAGGAAGGAAGGAAGGAAGGAAGAAAGGAGGAAAGAAAGGAAGGAAGGAAGGAAGGAAAGGAAGGAAAGGAAGGAAGGAAGGAAGGAAGGAAGGAAGAAAAAAAGAAAGAAAGGAAGGAATGAATAAAAGGAAGGAAGAAAGAAAGAATGGAAGAAAGGAAGGAAAGGAAGAAAGAAAGAAAGAAGAAGGAGGAAAGGAAGGAAGGAAAGGAAAGGAAAAAAGAAAGAAAGAAAGAAGGAAAGGAAGGAAGGAAGGAAAGAAGAAAGAAATTAAGGAAAGGAAGGAAGGAGGAAAGGAAGGCAGGAAAAAAGGAATAAAGGAAGAAAGGAAGGAAGAGAGGAAGCAAGGAAGAAAGAAAGAAATTAAGGAAAGGAAGGAAGGAAGAAAGAAATGAAGGAAGGAAAGGAAAGGAAAGGAAAGGAAGGAAGGAAGGAAGGAAGGAAGGAAAGGAAGGAAAAGAAGAAAGAAAGAACAAAAGGAAGAAAGGAAGGTAGGAATGAAGGAAATAAGGAAGAAAAGGAAGGAAGAAAGAAAAAAAGAAAGAAAGGAAGGAAGGAAGAAAGAAAGGAAGGAAAGGAAGGTAGGCAGGAAAGAAAGGAAGGAAGAAAGAAAGAAAGAAAGAGAGGGAGGGAGGGAAGGAAGGTAGGAAGGAAGAAAGAAAGAAAGAAAGAAAGAAAGGAAGGAAGGAAGGAAGGAAGGAAAGGAAGGAAGGATTGAAGGAAGGAAGGAAGGAAAGAAGAAAGAAAGAAAGAAAGAAAGAAAGAAAGAAAGAAAGAAAGAAAGAAAGAAAGAAAGGAAGGAAGAACGGAAGGAAGAAAGAAAGAAAGAACAAAAGGAAGAAAGGAAGGAAGGAAGGAAGGAAGGAAGAAAGGAAGGAAGGAAGGAAAGGAAGGAAAAGAAGAAAGAAAGAACGAAAGGAAGAAAGGAAGGTAGGAATGAAGGAAATAAGGAAGAAAAGGAAGGAAGAAAGAAAAAAAGAAAGAAAGGAGGAAGGAGAAAGGAAGGAAGGAAAGGAAGGTAGGCAGGAAAGAAAGGAAGGAAGAAAGAAAGAAAGAAAGAAAGAGAGGGAGGGAGGGAAGGAAGGTAGGAAGAAAGAAAGAAAGAAAGAAAGAAAGAAAGAAAGAAAGAAAGAAAGAAAGGAAGGAAGGAAGGAAAGGAAGGAAGGATTGAAGGAAGGAAGGAAGGAAAGAAGAAAGAAAGAAAGAAAGAAAGAAAGGAAGAAAGAAAGGAAGGAAGAAAGAGAAAGAAAGAAAGAAAGAAAGAAAGAAAGAAAGAAAGAAAGAAAGAAAGAAAGAAAGAAAGAAAGAAAAGAAATTGGAGCACTTAAAATTCAGGACAAATTTATTTGGACCCAAATCAAATTGGAAAGAAAGAATGAAAGGAAGGAAGGAAGGAAGGAAGGAAAGGAAGGAAGAAAGGAAGAAAAGAAAGAAAGAAAGAAAGAAAGAAAGAAAGAAAGGGAAAGGAAAGGAAGGGAGGGAGGACGGAAGGAAAGGAAGGAAAGGAAGGAAGGAAGGAAGGAAGGAAGGAAAGGAAGGAAGGAAGGAAGGAAAGGAAGGAAGGAAGGAAGGAAAGAAGGAAGGAAAGGAAAGAAAGGAAGGAAGGATTGAAGGAAGGAAAGAAGAAAGAAAGAAGAAAGAAAGAAAGAAAGGAAAGCAGATGAAGGAAAGAAGGAAGGAAGGAAGAAAGAAAGAAAGAAAGAAAGAAAGAAAGAAAGGAAGGAAGGAAGGAAGGAAAGAAGAAAGAAAGAAAGAAAGAAAGAAAGAAAGAAAGAAGAAAGAAAGAAAGAAAGAAAGAAAGAAAGAAAGGAAGGAAGGAAAGGAAGGAAGGAAGAAAGGAAAGAAGGAAGGACGGAAAGGAAGGAAGGAAGGAAGGAAAGGAAGGAAGGAAGGAAGGAAGGAAAATAGGGAGCGAGCGCGACCGGGTTTAAATAACCCGATCGCGCTGCATTCTTCAGGTTGAGCCGTGTAGCACCACAAGACAAGCAGGAATCCTCCCCAGAAGGCAACGAGCATTATAACAAGCAAAGATCTCCCCCTGGATGATGAGCTTCCCCTAGAAACGAGCTATTAACCCTTGGCTGCCTGAGTATCACCCTACCACTATACTACCAACGCTTTAACCCCTCTCTTCCCCTCCTTACTACCCCTGCTATATAACCAATGATTTAACCCTTCATTATCCCTACCTATATACCATTAACCCCTGCCCTACCAGTTTATATATACCAGCCCTATACCCCTGCCATAATCCATTAACCCTATACCATACCATATTTTCCTGCCATTATCATATTAACCCTTCATTGTCCCCTGTTGCCAACTTTCTGCCAGTGGATTGTAATTTAACCATTTGTTCCCCTAGGGATAGTAAAGTAAGTAGGCTGGGGAGGGCTGCAATCTGTGTTTTGAGTGTATGTATGTTTAGTCAGTCTTGTGGGTGGAATTAAGTGGGATTGTGCAGTGTACAGTAGTTAGGTGTTGTACTGTATTGTTTAAATAGTAGACCGTAGACGTGTTATTTTGTAATAAATCCATTTATTGTTTAATATACAGCGTACAGTGTCTTTATAGTAATATAACGATAGCAGTATCATAGCGTACTTGCACACAGTGTCAGGTCGTGTATAGGCAATAGGTTTCTATAAAGGTATAAATAGGCGGAACCAGCGAAAGCAGGTTTTTGCATATTTATGAATATTGATTATTGGTAGATGCCAAAATATCAATAATTAATAGTCCCTTTAACAATTACATTGATTGAGCATTCTAGAAATATGGTTTAATATGAAAATTAGTTGGCTGGACTAAAGTGGACTAAAATTGATGGTCAGCATTACTTTGTATAGAACAAGCTGCCCAGAACTGACAGTGTAAAGAAAACATGGAGCCTGCATGCTCTGTAGCTAATGGAGGCTGCTATGGCACTTAGTGACTATAGCGTTTAGTGTTAGGTTCCCATCTTAAAGAGATCACCTTGATGTATGGCAGACGGGCACAGATAATTTTGTACTTGCCAAGAAGTACCAAGAATCTCCATTTACAACGTAGCTCTAGTATCGTGTAGTGAGTATGGCAGTATTGTATGTACTCATTTTATTGTTTGTGTTCGCAGAGTGCTGTTGCATTTTTTTATGTTTTACTTTTCTATTTGCAGCCATGGTGACATGCACCTGCATACTTGGATGTGTTGACTGACCCCCAGTTTTTCTTGCGGTGTAAAGAAAACATGAAGCCTCAAGTATGGCCTCATAAATTCCTCACCTATACTGCAAAACTGATTTATAACTTGAGCAATTTATTGGACTAAGGATTGAATGTTGCTACCAAATTGTAATTTACATATTTGAAAGATTTCACCAAGAGAGTAGAGATAAAAGTTTCTTTTACCAGCCATCCATTATATATCTAAAATTTTATTTACATGAAAACCTTTTAATAGTGTAATAATTGTACTGAATCCTTAGAAATTGTGATAAGATTATCATGGGGATAAATAGGCATCTGCTAATTCAGTATATTTACAGTAGTAGGCTCTGTCCATAAAAACCCATACTATGCCTTAATCATGTACAACAACACTGAAAAAAATGGGTAGAATTGCTGCCTTTTGCTCATTTGCCTAAAAAAATATAGACAGTAGAAAGTACTCATAAAATGTTGTGTACTCCATAATGATACCAATGAAAATGACAAGTCCTCCTGCAAAAATCAAGCCCTCGCACAGCTCTGTAGAAAGAAACATTGTGTTATTTATTCTGAAAAATGAACGCCGTGAAATTCATAACATAAGAACAGTAGTAGAAGTTTTGCTATATTTTCCCACCCCTCCCAGAAAGAGTTAATAAAGTGAAATTACGTGTAACCGAAAATGAGGGTCCATAGATCATGAGCAGCCAATATTAAGCAATGTCCTTTTCCATTGTGCACACAGACTTCTCTAGATTCTCTGAATCTTTTGATGATGTTATGTAATTTAGATGTGGAATATTCAAAGTCTTCATAATTTTATGTTAAGAAACATTTTTCTGAAATTGATCCACAATATTTAGGCACATTTTTTTGCAGATTGGTGAACCTCTGCCCATTTTTATGTCAATGATTGTTTCAACCAACTGGTTTGTTTTTGGGTTAGTCTTGAGGGCGTTATCCTAATGGTCCCCTGGTTTTCACTTATTAAACCCCTATATAGAGATCTGGCTTTCTCTGCAGGGGATCCACCAGGCCGTTAGCTCTTGGAATAGTTCCCTTGTGGTTAGCTGCTGATACAGGAGGATCAGAGAAACCAGTGTGTTACATTGAAGAAGCAAGAAAACTCATAGTCAATAGCAGGTTGAGGTCAGGTCAGGAAGAATTCATGCAAATCATTGAAAAAAAACAAAGGTTGGGGCAGGCAGCATAGGATCACTACAGTGAAGAAACAGGCACAGGTCAGGAACCAGGAATCAGGAAAAAGGGCAGACAAACAGATAATCACTCTTTATAAATTCCAGAAACCAAAGAGACCTAGCATGGGCTTTAGAGACCAGCTGCACAGTGAAATAGGAGGGCTAATGAGATCATTAGTCAAGTAGCTGAGCACAGAATCAGAAAGAGAATTACAGTGCCTTGCGAAAGATTTCGGCCCCCTGGAACTTTTCAACCTTTTGCCACATTTCAGGCTTCAAACAAAAAGATATAACATTTTAAATTTTTGGTGAATAATCAACAACAAGTAAGTCACAATTGTGAAGTGGAACAAAATTTATTGGATCATTTAAACTTTTTTTGTAATAATAAAACTGAAAAGTGGGGCGTGCAAAATTATTCGGCCCCTTGCATTAATACTTTGTTGCGCCACCTTTTGCTGCTATTACAGCTGCAAGTAGCTTGGGGTATGTCTCTATCAGTTTTGCACATCTAGAGACTGAAATTCTTGCCCATTCTTCCTTGCAAAACAGCTTGAGCTCCTTGATGTTGGATGGAGAGCGTTTGTAAACAGCAGTTTTGAGCCCTTTCCACATATTCTCAATTGGATTCAGTTCTGGAGTTTATGTAGATCAGGGTTGGTCGGCACTCCGTTTCTAGTTGTTGGTGCTCAGTGGTAATTGGTATACCATATAGTTCGATTACAAAACCACGACACTCAAAATTAGATGCAAAATTCAAGCCTATTTAATTTTCATAATTATCCATCCAAAAGGACGCGGACTCCAAAAAGTTTGATTTTGGTTTCATCTGACCAGAGCACCTTCTTCCACATGTTTGGTGTGCTCCCAGATGGCTTGTGGCAAACTGCAAACAAGGCTTTTTATGGATATCTTTGAGAAATGGATTTCTTCTTGCCACTCTTCCATAAAGGCCAGATTTGTGAAGTGTTCGACTGATTGTTGTCCTATGGACAGACTTTCCCACCTTAGCTGTAGATCTCTGCAGTTCATCCAGAGTGATCATGGGCCTCTTGGCTACATCTATGATCAGTCTTCTCCTTGTTTGAGATGAAAGTTTAGAGGGACGGCCGGGTCTTGGTAGATTTGCAGTGGTCTGATACTCCTTCCATTTCAATATGATCGCTTGCACAGTGCTCCTTGGGATGTTTAAAGCTTGGGAAATCTTTTGGTATCCAAATCCGGCTTTAAACTTCTCCACAACAGTATCACGGACTTGCCTGGTGTGTTTCTTGGTCTTCACGATGCTCTCTGTGCTTTCAAAAGAACCCTGAGTCCATCACAGAGCAGGTGCATTTATAGGGAGGCTTGATTACACACAGGTGGATTCTATTTATCTTCATCAGTCATTTAGGACAACATTGGATAATTCAGAGATCCTCCATGAACTTCTGGAGTGAGTTTTCTGAACTGAAAGTAAATGGGCCGAAAAATTTTGCACGCCCAACTTTTCAGTTTTATTATTACAAAAAAAGTTTAAATGATCCAATAAATTTCGTTTCACTTCACAATTGTGATCCACTTGTTGTTGATTCTTCACCAAAAATGTAAAATGTTATACCTTTTTGTTTTAAGCCTGAAATGTGGCAAAAGGTTGAAAATTTCCAGGGGGCGAATACTTTCGCAAGCCACTGTAACTCCTGTAGTGCAGCAGGGAAAAGTCTCTCTCTCTCACTCACACAGGAAATGACTTTGCAGACAGATTGTGGCCTGCAGCCTGGGACACAAAAGTCTGGTAGTCAGGCACATGAGAGTGATGGGCCACGTGGAATGGTTGCTGGCACGTTGCCATGTCACCCATATTTGCAATGTAACAATTACAAATTAAATGTAAGTTTTATAAATTACAAATTAATAAAACAATTACAAATTATGTCACTTACATGTTTGTAAGTGACATAAGGGACGGCTTGGTAGGGAAGGTTTGCTTATTTGCTGATGACACAAAAGTGTGTAATAGGGTTGATGTTCCAGGAGGTGTCGGTAATATGGAGATTGATTTATCTTTATTAGATAAGGGGTCAAAACAATGAAAACTGCAGTTCAATGTCTCCAAATGTAAAATAATGCTCTTCGGGAGAAGAAATCCTCTATCTGAGTATCGTATTGGCAGTTCTGTGTTAACAAAGACTTCAGAAGAGAAGGATTTTGGGGTAGTCATCTCTGACAGCCTCAAAATGAGTAACCAATGCAGCCAGGCGGTAGGAAAAACAAATCGTATGCTTGGCTGCAAAGCTAGAGGTATAAAAAGCCGAAAGAGGGAGATTGTGAGCCCTCTGTAAAGAGCTTTAGGAGACCACATCTGGAATACTGTGTTCAATTCTGGAGACCTCGTCTGCAAAAGGATATTGCTAAAATAGAACGGGTCCAAAGAAGAGCTACAAAAATGGTGGAAGGTCTAAAGCATAGAACTTATCAAGAAAGACTCAGAGATCTTAATATGTATAGTGTGGAGGAAAGAAGATAAAGGGGGGGCATGATAGAAACCTTTAAATATGTTAAAGGACTGAATAAAGTTCAGGAGGGAAGGGTTATTAATAAGAAACTGAACACAAGAACACGGGGGCACAATCTGAGGTTAGTTGGGGGGAAAATCAAGAACAACATTAGAAAATATTATTTCACTGAAAGAGTAGGAGAAGCTTGGAACAAACTTCCAGCAGAGGTGGTTGATAAATCCACAGTAACTGAATTTAAACATGCCTGGGATAAACATGTATCTATCCTAAGATAACAATAAAGGAATAATAAAAGGGCAGACTAGATGGACCAGGTGGTCTTTTTCTGCCGTCAATCTTCTATGTTCTAAATTGCTACTCCAGCTGTTTTTTATATAAGTACCAATTACTTTTCCACCCTTTTGTTGCCCTATCCCCAGGACTGTGACTGTGACGAGGGGACATCCTCTGCGTCTGGAGGAAAGAAGGTTTGTACACAAACATAGAAGAGGATTCTTTACGGTAAGTGCAGTGAGACTATGGAACTCTCTGCCTGAGGAGGTGGTGATGGTAAGTTCACTAAAAGAGTTCAAGAGGGGCCTGGATGTATTTCTGGAGGGTAATAATATTACAGGTTATAGTTACTAGAGATAGGTCGTTGATCCAGGGAGTAATTCTGATTGCCTGATTGGAGTCGGGAAGGAATTTTTTTCCCTAAAGTGGGGAAAATTGGCTTCTACCTCACAGGGTTTTTTTTGCCTTCCTCTGGATCAACTTGTAGGAAAACAGGCCGAACTGGATGGACAGATGTCTTTTTTTGGCCTTATAAACTATGTTACTATGTATGTTACTATCCCAACTTTTTTGGAGATGTGTTGCATCCATTAAGTTCTAAATGAGTTAATTTTTTCTCTGAAATGGTAAAGTATCTCACTTTCAACATGAATATATTTTCTATGTTCTATTGTGAATAAAATAATTGTCTATGATGTTTGCCAATTAGTTCATTTTCTTTTTATTTACATTTTCAATAGCATCTCATCTTTTTGGAATTACAGTTTTTGTAACATATATCAATTGAAGGCATGCATGTAATCATATGATATTATTTAGCACTACATTTGTCCTAACTACAGTCTGATAGTATTCTCAAGGGCAAAATTCAATGGTATCAGTCAATGGAATATTAAAAAAACTTATTCTGGTTAAAATATTAGTGTTTCATTGGTACTAAATGAAAAAGGTCTATAAAAAAGGTTAAAATAAAGGACAAAAATATATGCAGCTTTGATGAGTGTCCTCAAAGCTTTCTAGGCATCACCAGTTATTTTAGATGTAACTTTAGATGCAAACTACAGTACTGAAAAAAGGAATTCCAGCAGATAACTTGTAAAAGTTCCCAAAGCTGCATATCAAAGACATCCATAAAACTATGAAGCATGGCGAAGAAGAAAGGATTTCAATGCCTGAGGTATACTGTACCTACAAAAGCACATACCTGTGACCTGAGTCCAACTCTTATAAAGGTGCACACTGGATCAAATGCTCCTGTTCCACAAGCCAAAATATGAGTCCGATTATAGTGATGAAGAATTCGAATAAAGTTTGCACATTCTCTCTGCAATTAAATTGGAATATTTTTTAAATAATATTTGTAACATTATGTACGGTATATATATTTGTTCCACATGTATGGGCATTACATATAGAAGGCAGAGAAATGTAAATGTTTAAACAGTTTTCAGATCTTTATGATAAGTATTAGGTATATTTTACAAATTACATTACTCAATTTTTTTAAGTCTAGTATGAGGCTGACAGGCAATATACCGTATGTGAGAAATGGGGAGATGATCTATATCATGGTCTGCTGCAATGATTGTGTTTATGCATTCTTTATATCTGAACTCAAAATTCCTCATGATTAATAATAGTACTTAAAATGACGAGACTAACTTTCAGACAAGGTGATAAATGCTCTCAGGCAATGACTACAGTATACAGTAAACGTATCGCTGTGATTATGTAAGATTTAGTGTGGGATAAGTATAGCTGATATCATAGAAGTCATTTTTCCCCAGGGTTTGCATTTAGTACTTATAATTAGGTAGTGAAGCAAAGTGTTTGATCATTAGAGCTAGAACTAATTAACTTTAAATAGCTATTCCAGGAATTTACTTTTGATGGCCTATCCTCACAATAGGCCATTAATATCTGATAAGAGAGGGTCCAACATTCAGGATTCGGCACTGGTATTGTACAACTCCAACCACTGTGTAGTGGACAGAGCTAGTACCCAATGAAGTAAATGGGATGAGCACTGCATTTACTATCTCTGTCCACTACAAATTGGACAAAGTTGTATAGTTCCAGCACCAATGTAGCTACTTTGAAACAGCCCATCAGTGGGGTTTCTAGGTGTTAGACCCCTACTGATCAGATATTGGTGGACTATTCTGAGGATAGGCCATCAATAGTAAAATCCTAAAATATTTCTTTAAGGTGACCATACACCGTAGATGACTGTCATTTGGTTATCAATTTTTATTCTGATCCCCGGTACACTTCTGCAAATGTTTTCAATAGGGTGAGGAAAACAATGTGTAGCTAGACACCTCTGGTGGTGGCTCATGTCCCTGGAGAATGAAAGGATCAAGCTCGGACACCTTGAAACTCATGAGATGGTCAGCAATTTTCTCAGTTGACATTTAACTAAACTGTATGGTCACCTTTACAATGCTAGTGCATTACCTAAATTATGATCTGTAATAACGGAAGGAAATATAGTTATAGCACAGCAAAGATATTTTCTTATACAGTACCATCTAAACTTAAGAAAGCAGATTGTATTATAAAGAAAAATTTACATTGATAGATAATTGCATTCTCATATCTAGATCAATGTGTTTAAAATATAAAATTTTGCTTATCTGAATAAGTTGTACTGAATAGGCAAAACTCTATAAACTGCTTGTAGTATAAGCAAGTTGCAATTCTACTACGTCTGATGTCAAAATCCACTTGAGTTGGATTCTCAAGAAAAGACCATTTAATAATTTGGGGGAGATTCACAAGGCATGGACTGTGGCTGGAATCAGTGCTTCAAGAGCCACCACACACAGGCATATCCAGGACATGGACTATAACTGTCATAATCATTGTGTCAAGCCACTCAGGACCCAGAGATCTCAGAAGTGTCCTGCCTGGTCTAAAAAACTCCTGTTTTTAGATTAAAATAAATTTTACATTTCTTTTGAAAATCAAGGTCCCAGCCTGGAGGAAGAGTGAAGAGGCACACAATCCAAGTCGCTTGAAGTTCAGTGTGAAGTTTCCACAGTCAGTGATAGTTTGGGGACCCACACCAACTGCTGGTGTTGGTCCACTATGTCATATCAAGTCCAAATTCAGTGCAGCCATCTACCAGGAAATTTTACTTCACACTTCCTTCTGCTGACAAGCTTTATGGAGATGCTGATTTCATTTTCAAACAGGACTTGACAGCTGCCTAGACTACCAAAAGTACCAATACCTGGTTTGATAACGTCTGATCTAAACCCCATGGTATTGTCAAGAGAAAAATAAACACAAGCTGAACATCGCTATCAAAGCAACCTGGGCTTCCTTAACACCGAAAACACCGCCATAGGCTGATCACCTTCATGCAACGTTGAATTGATGTAATAATTCATGCAAAAGGAGCCCCGACCAAGTATTGAGTGCATATATTATACATCATTTTCAGCAGGCCAAGATTTCTGTACTAAAAATCATTTTTAATTGGTCTTATATAGTTTTTTTGTTTTTTCATTAGCAGTAAGCCATAATCATCAACATTAAAAGAAATAAATGCTTGAAATAAATTATTCTGAGTAATGAATCTATATAATATTATTGTTTCACTTTTTGAATTGATATATAATTGAAATAAATTATTGAAATGCACCTGTAAGCATCCGGCTGTTGATTTTCAACATGCCCAAACCTTTTGCCTTTGAGGAGATAAGTTACCACAAAATCTGTCCCGCATTGGTTTACTCACCTTTCCCTGTTCACACCACAAGATGAGCCAAGCATTCGAATGAATAGGGGTGAAGGGTGAGAAAGCTGTCAAATGACTATTTGGCTGACAGGAATCTCACGTGTACAGTCAGCCGAAGCTGGTACAAAACTAGTCCAGAACGAAAATTAAAGTGCAAACCAAGATTTTACTTTATTTTGTAACCCCTGTGTAATATGAACTGGAATCTGCTGGGTTGTCCTGGGCTGCAATAGTATTTACCTCTTCCCGTCCTTTTCTGTAGCAGTCATCAATTTGCTGTTCTGAACTTGGCCAATGTATCTAGAAGAAAGAAAAAAAAATGATAGCATCAGGCTCAATTTAGTTTTCAAACCAAAATGGATTCTTAGGGAATTCTAAAATTATGAATCTCAGCAAAATAAGAACTTTAAAATTGTAAAGAATATTTTCATATTAGTTTTTTTGATAGATAATATGGTCAGTGAAATAGACTGCTGTGAAGAATTTGTTTATACTAGTAGCTTTTTCCTGTAGCAGTATATATTTTTGTGGTTACTCGATTTTTCTGTTGTTTTACCATGCTGTATATGTGGTTGGTTGGTTGGTTAGTTGAATAAATGGCTGTTTAATTGCTAAAAGCAGATTAATGTTGTTTATATAACATATTCTATTACTTAGCTTCCAGGCAGATTGTGCTAACATAAAGCACACCCTGACTGGTATGAATATAATGCAAGAGTCATTTATGAACCTAATAAACTCATATATTCCCAACTTTAAAAACCATTGGCTTCAATATTCCAACATTTTGGACCTGTTAAATATTATCGCTTCAACAGGAAAATGTTAGTTAATAGTTTATCCAGAGAGTACGCCCTGTAATGCTATTCATGGTACGGGCACAGCTTTACAGCTGAATAAATTGCACTTTTACAGAATGGCATGAGACAATTAATAGTACATAAGCCATAATAAACCTAAGATAACTCAAACCCACCATTTACCACATACATATGATACCGTACTTAGAATTGAGAAAAAATGTGCAACAATATCCTGTAAAAAATGCCTAATGGATTTCCAATAAAAGAAAGCCAAATCTATTATTGCCATAAATAATAAGCACATGCACTAATGTGTATTTTGATCTGCATAAAATGCATTAATTTACAGTTAAATAAACAACTGTATTCCAAATGATACATAGGCATAATTTTAGATTGCTCATGTTTAACACTGACCTAATCTGTACACAGATATGTGGACAGGCAATCTAGATAGTATCTGAAAACTAGTTAAACTAAAAATTAAAATGAATTAAGCTAAATGTAATATGATGCAATATATAATTTAAATCTGGAGTAGGAAACCGTATCTTAGCAAGATATTCCACAACTTGCTTCATGTCTGAATGTATGTGGATAAGCAGGTCATACCTCATAATTAGAGATGAGCGAATCGAATCCCACGAAGTGGAATTCGATCCGAATTTTAGGATAAATTCGATTCGCATAGAAGCCGAATTTCCTTGTGCTTCGTGTCAGCGAATTAACCTGAAATAGTGTAAAAAACAAAATAAAATCCATACTTACCTCCTCCATTTGCACGCGACAGGCCGCCAGCCGCCATCTTGATTGAAGATCCTGGCTGAAATTCCATGCGTAGTGATGTATGACGTCACCAAATCGGACGGCGTGATGACGTAATCTCACGCCGAGTGAGATTTCGCTCTCGATCTTCAAGCAAGATGGCGGCAGCCGGCCCGTCGCGAGGGAAATGGAGGAGGTAAGTATTATTTTATTTATTTTTTAATGTTAATTTTACCCTTTTTTTGCACTCAGATGCTGCGATCATGTATGAACGCGGCATCTGAGGGGTACAATGATGGGGCAGCGCTGTCGCAGCTCCCTATCATTGCAACCACTACTTACAAAAAAATGCGCTTCGTGGCGAAGTAATTTATCACGAAGCAAATTTTTTTGTAAAATTCGGGGAATCAGCCGAATCGAACTTTTCAAAAGTTCGCTCATCCCTACTCATAATCATGTACTTACTATGACTTCTATCCTGTACATACTGTAGAAAATCATTACTGATTTCAGCAGATAGATGTACATACAGATGTAGCAGGGTTAACACACAAACTCTTAACTCCAATTTCTTAACTCGTGTTATCTTTGAACAAAAGCCATTGAAAAGCAATTGAAGGTGTTTTCATAACGCATTTAGTTTAGGTAACATGTCTCAGAAAGCATATGTGTTAACTCTACTACATCTGTATATCAAAATGTGCGTGTATGTATGTACATACATACGTATGTATGTATATATATATTGGTATACGTATGTATGTATATATATATATATATATATATATATATATATATATACATATTTAATATGTATATATTAATATATATATATTAATATATACATATATATATTGTGAGGCAGTGACAGGCCTCACGCTTCATAGAGGTCTGGAGGGGATGGATATTCCAGTCCACATCCCTATTCCACCACAGGTGAGGCCACCTGGGTGTAATTACTGCTGTGATAATCCAGCCCTGAGTGTCAGTCTAGGCAGAGGAGACAGGCTGAGGAGGCCTGAGAGGTTAGAGCCGGCGGAGGTGTGTGTGTGTGTGTGTGAAGTTTGGGGGGCCCCGTGACCCTAGGAGAAGAGGGTCCCACGGTCACAGTCTGGAGGACTAGTGGACCATCTCCCCCCAAAGTTACGGTTGGAGTCACAGCCAGGAGGCTGCTGGACTGAACGGCTTAAAAGCTGTGTGTGAACAGTGTCTTTATTTAGGTGAGTTAGCTGAACTATGTTTAGTCAGAGCCCAGCCGGGCAGGTGTTGTTTTTATGATTTGTTTTGGTGTGCTGGTGCCAATAAAACTGAGTTGGACCTGTAAATCCCCGCGTTATGAAGATATTGTGTGATGTCGACCCCCTGAGAGGATACGATCCCTTACTCTCTCTCTCTCTCTCTCTATATATATATATATATATATATATATATATATATATATATATCTGTGTGTGTATGTATGTGTATATATATATATATATATATATATATATATAATAAGTTGATATATTTTGCGGTTAACAAATACTTTTCATTCTGAAATTAGATTATTTGGCTTTTAGGTCATATATGAAGCACATATTTTGCACAACACATTTTTACAGTAACATTTGGAAATGTTCCCATTTATTTATATTTACCGTATTTTTCGCCCCAAAAGATGCATTTTTTCCCCAAAAGTGGATGCGCTCATTAGCACCGGAGGACCGGGAAGCTATGAAGGCTTTGTACTCACCGCTTCCTGGTCCTCCATTTCGGCTGTACTGTGCTGCGTACAGCGTGAGGACGCTCTGTGACCTCACGCTGTGCGCGCCTGGTCACAGCACAGCCGGAGGCAGAAGGAAGAAGAGAGAGCACGGGCGGAGGAGCGGCAGCGTCCAGGAGCAGGAGAGGTAAGTGGCTTTATTATTGTATTCAATATGAGGCTGATGGGGCTGATATTGCTTGGAATGGGGGCTGGCCAGAGGCAATGGAGCAATTAGGTAACTTGAAGTCCATATCAACACCTTGAACTCTGTGTCATGTTCTTTAAACCATACCTGAACAAGTTTTGCAGTATGACAGGGAGCATTATTCTGCTGAAAGAGGTTGCTGTCATTAGGGAACACTGTTGCCACAAGGGGTGGATACACTGTGTATGTAAGTGGTATGTAAGGTATGTAAGACCACTACACTTTATTTTATTCAAAGATGGTGCATGGACATAGACATGAAAAGGTTTAAGGGCAAAAACATGATGATTATAGAGAACATTGCAGCACAGAACTTGGCAGAACCCCCTTAAAGGTACTGAATGTGTCAATGTAAGAGTCATATGAATGCCAGGATCCAAAGTTTCCCAGGAGAATTGCCCAGACAGGCAAGCCTATACTCCCCATGCACATACATGTGCCTTGGATGCCTAAGACCCTGTCACCACTTCACAGGTTATCATTGCTAAGACTGCTTTTGATAGGTACTTACCATTGCATACTGGGGATGCTGTGACATAATAGTCTAGCAATCACAATTTGGCATTTGTCCCAGTCAATCCCATCCTTACAGTGGAGCATTTTTTTTGCTTTCAACATAACATTAGCTGAATACATACCACTTATACAATATGTAGAACGTGGCAAACTAATCAAAATTGTACATAGAATACATACACATGTGTCATTCACATATGCCTCACATACCAATCACACCTAAGACATATACCACACACAAGCCACTGAAATTGCATGGGAACAGTAAAAAATTGTTGCAAATAATAGATATATCCTTTAATGCAATATCACATACACTTAAAAATACCTTTACAATTAAATCTTATCATATGTAGTTTAGTATATACTTCAAAAGAAAATAACTATAGCATAACATACTGTATTTATGTTGTCCATATAATTTATAATAATTGTGGATGGGAAAAAAAAATATCCCTAATCCTTATTTAGCTGATGGTCTTTTGAAAATTATATTTCCACAATCAGTGCAAGCAGTTACAGACTTATGATAGGTAAAGGCCACAATAGGCTCAGTATCACATGGTGAACACATTTGACCATTGCGTGGCTAATTTTATAAACACAAGACTTTTAAGAATATATACATTTTATAAGAACACAATGTGATAAATATACTTTGAATTTGCCTTGTAATAAATGTCAGAGACAGCTGGGCACCCAGGTGAGAGAAGAGAAGCAGCATCCAAGCATATGTTACTATTGTGAAATATTTATAATTTAAAGGGGTTCTGCAGTTTTTTCAAACTGATGATCTATCCTCTGGATAGATCATCAGCATCTGATCGGCGGTGGTCCGACACCCGGGACCCCTGCCGATCAGCTCTTTGAGAAGGCAGCAGCGCTGCAGGAGCGCCACGGCCTTCTCTGTGTTTACCGCAGGCCAGTGACGTCACTACTACTATCACTGGCCTGGGCGCGGCTAAGCTCCATTCATGTGAACGGAGCTTAGCCCCGCCCAGGCCAGTGATAGTAGTCTTGACGTCACTGGGCCTGCGGTAAACACAGAGAAGGCCGCAGCGCTCCTGCAGCGCCGCTGCCTTCTCAAACAGCTGATCGGCAGGGGTCCCGGGTGTCGGACCCCCGCTGATCAGATGCTGATGATCTATCCAGAGGATAGATCATCACTTTGAAAAAACTGCAGAACCCCTTTAAGCTATGCTCATGTGGCTGAAATCCAGCCAATGATTCAGCAGCAGAAAACGGACATTTTCTACCGCAAAATCCACATTCAAAACGCCATGGTAGAGTATTTTTAGTAGCTTATTAAAAAAAATAATGAAAAGTCGCATGTTATTTTTTTTTAAGCAGATTTGATTGTGGATTCCATAGAAATCAATGGAGAAGCTGAAAAAACACATCTAAAACACTTGTAAAACTGTCTATAATGATAAGCAGTAAAGTGATCTGTACAAGGCAAATTATTGGGCTTAGTGGCCAGAGCGAAAAACTGCAGGATTTTTTTTTTTGTTTTGACATGGGATATTTAAAAATTGTTTAAAGATACGGTATGATTAAAATAAAAACGTGATTTAAACAAAAGGTCATTTTCTGAAGACACATTCCATTTTTTAAGGTGGGGATTTAAAGCTTCTGCTGTCTTCCTCCACTATCCTTTAATATCATAATGTCACTGTTATTAACGAGAACTTGTGAGCATGAAAATGCAGACCAATCTGCAGGCAGCATGTTATAGAGCAGGAGGAGCTGAGCAGATATATATCCCTGTATCCCTGCCCACCTGCTGATGATGGACAGTCTTTTACCTAGTTTTTTCCCTTTCTCCCTTTCTCTCTAGGAGAGAACTGCCAATCATCAGCAGATGGGCGGGGAGAGCAGGAGATTATGAATAACCATGACTCTTCTCAGGTAGATAAGACTCTTTTTAAGGCCCGTGCTGCAATATTATGATGCTGATTCTCAGCAACCACTTACTTTTAGATCATGAGTGACACACTGCTAAAATCAGTATTTCTGTCACTATTTTATGCTGTCCTCAGTAAGTTCAGCATAAAGTTGATGACAGGTTCCCTTTAAAAAGATAAGAGCTTTAAATGTAAAGTTACAAGTTTAGTGAATCTTATATCTATCTCCTCAGCTCTTCCTGCTCTATAACATGCTGCCTGCAGAGAACACTGCCTTTGATGGTAACAGGTTTCCTTTAAAAGTAGCACATCTTTTAGTAGCAATATATTAGGTAATTGCTTTGTACAGTACTGCTATACTATAATGCAAGCTCAGATAAAACTACTATATATTTTATCTTACACCCAAGAATTAAATTATTCTAATTCAGGACCTATATGTAATGCCTACTAGCTATACATATTTCACAGTGCTTGCTGCCTGGGTGGTAACATCCATCTGAACCTTTACTGCAAACTTCTAGTACGGATAATAGAGACATGGTACAACACAGATTCATAAAAAAGATGCCCCAGAATTTTTATTACATGGAAGATACAAGAAGCTACTAAAACAGACAAGTCAAGAACAGTAACGGGTCCCCTTTAAATAAACTTCAGGTTAAAAGCTGGGTTTGTATACTTATATAAAATATCATTATTTATAGTAAATTGCATTATATAATTAGGTTACAAACATACTAAAACTAGATAATATGTTTTGTATGATGAGAACATAATGGTAAGCATGATGTGCAATATATCAAGGGTTCAAACAACAAATCTATAAAAAAGGGGGCTTGATACAGATTGTAGATCACATTGTAATGTCACCAATTAAAATATCAGTGATAAATAAAATGTTACCCATCTGCCATAAAGTGATTTTACAAGAATTTATTGAGGCTATGTGATTCATTGTTGGAGAGGACCCCATAGAGTATCGAAGATTAAGTTGCAAAGACATATTTTTCTAATTTCAACAACTTAAATCTCAGGAGCAACGCAGGGTAGGCAAGGTGATTATCAAATAGAAATCTATTATGAGGTAAACTCGTGCTGTTACTGAGGTAATTCTGGATGACAAGCTCAGATGTCTTTTCAACAAACAGTAAATCTGTCAATTATGTTTAAAACTATACAAGAATCATGAATATACCAGTCATGGCTGACTTATTAAACTCCCATGTGAAAGCCTGATATGTGCTATAAGGCATGTGCTCTTACGTTATTCAATTCACTGGATATGGAAAATGTTAAGTTCTTATACAAGGGGAATACATGATGACTCACCCTACACAGACCTCTTCAGAGAAATTCAATGACCTACTAATTGACTCCTTAAAGTGTGTTGTAATGTCAATATATAATGAAAAAAAGCATAGAGCACAATATTTATTGTATGAATTCATATAAGGGATGCAGGTGACTTCTAAAAGTAGAGTTTTACTTAAAGGTACACATTGGGCAAAACCAGTACATTGAGTAAAATATATATCAATGTCGCTGAGCCTGGAAAGTGTCTTTATTTTTTCCAGAATTTGCCAAATACAACAAATAAATTAAGTGTATGCATCAGAATTGTATTTCATTTACAATATTCTAGACAAAAGTGGAGTCATTTATTAAACATGTGTAAAGTAGAACTGATTGAGTTGCCCATAGCAACCAATCAGATTCCACCTTTCAATTTTTACAGCTCCTTTGGAAAATGAAATGGAATCTGATTGGTTGTTATGGGCAACTAAGCCAGTTCTTTATACTAGTTTGATAAATGACCCCAAAGTTTTTTAGACAATCTGTTGTCTAGTCCTATTTTACACCTTGAATTGGCTTAGTCTTAGTTTTTGGCAAACGTTTTGGACAAAAACTATACCAGCTCTAAGGTGGTGTATAATTCTGGTAATTTGAGCCCTTACGACACACTGTGTTCCATCTTATCTTTAATTGCCACTTTTTAGAACAACATCACAGATTTACACACATTGCACAATCCAAATCATAAATTTGGTACAAACTAAAAATTGTGTTGGCACAATATTCTGTCACATAATAAACATATCTTATCTGCTTCGTAGACTGCATTGTATTGAGTCTAGTTTAGAGCCCCGTGAAGCAGTGCCTGACATACTGTATGGATTCCTTCTTTGGTATTTTTTGAATCTATCTATCTGTGCATAACACATTGTACAATTTGTACCTATGTTGTTCTTTTAAGATTTTATTGTTATTATACGTGTTTTTAAGTTTGGTTCCTATAATAACTTGGCAAAGCTTCAGGGAATATTTAGTGCAGTGAACATAACACATATAGCCTCATGGAAGCTGCTGTAATACCTGATTAAGGTTTACTTTTTGTTATAATGAAATTTAATAAGAAATTGTAGCAGTTCCATTTTGTAAATGTTCACAGTGGTCTAAGCCCTAATTAGAGCATTTGGTGGAGCTATTCTTTTTACTGTACTGTAATAAAATACATGCATAACTTAATTTTATTTGTACATTACCTCTTTAGATTTTTCACTGATGTTTTCCAGACTAAGTGAATAAACATGATCTCTGCCTCCTACAAACAATCTTTCTTGATACTCATCCAAATACATAGTACGCAGGTCAAGAGTTCCAAGTTGACTCTGGAAGACTGAAGTTCTGTTTAAATCCCACAGCTCTGAAATACAAATGAAATAGTTAAATTATAATTTACATGTTAACTGTAAATGAACATATAAGAGCGTTCAAGATATGAGAATAATTTCTCCATGAATGGAACCATACTTCCAATTATATGTTTGAGTTTTATAGTTAATTTAACATAAAAAGATACAGCTGCTAAAGTACACATCAAAGGATATCACCACGTTCAGCATGTCCCACCCAGAGTTCCAAGGAAAGGAGACATTCCTTGGAATCTGATTAGGTTCCTAGTAGAGATGAGATAATTGGCTCTGCATTACAAATTTCCCAAAAGATTCTAATTTCAGTGAATCTGAAACTTTTGTGATCCACAGCTCAAGATGGCACCCACTATTTTAAAAGACAGAAGACAAAGGAAAGAGAAGAAAGTCCTCCTGATAATTGATGAGTAAGATAGATGACCCATTTAACAAACAGGAAACCTGTTTGTGTAGAAGGACACTTAGTGCTGCAAATTGTTACTTTCATAAAATAATGTCACATTATAAAAGATGTAGCAAACACCAACTTGACACATGTTAAATATACTGCTGCAGCAAATGTTACACTTAATACAGCAAAGCCAATGAAAAGGTCAATTTAAGGTTTGCTGCAACAGTGTACAGTGTATTTAGCACGTTAAATAGGTTCTACAGGAATTTAACATTGATGGCCAACCTCTTTAACTACTTTTATTTTTTTTAAATTTGTTTTTAATAATTTCACCTTTTTATGTGATATATTCATTCTGATTCTGACCAGTAAAAATCTACATTTTCATATTGTAGACTTGAAATAGTAATGTGCTTATAGAATTTGAATATAAAAACATGAAAAGTTGATTGGGCTAGAGTTTTAAGCCATGGCTCCATACTATATATACAGGTTTCTTGGTCTCTTTTGTTGAGGTTTCTTTTGCTGTGCTAGAATGACAGTGAGCTTAACCTCTCCTGTGAACTTGCCCTTAAACTGCATTGAGTCTCATATCCCTTTGTAAGGAATGTCTAGGAATTCCACACTCTCCTGGGAACACAAGAGATGGCCAGTCAATAGAGTTCAGAAACAGTAGACAGTGAGTATTTGAACAGGGCAGAACAAAACCAAACAGGATGACAGGAATAGACTCACGATGCAAAAGCATAATGAAGGCCAAGCCCAAGGTTGGTGCAGGTGGCAGCAATCAGCATTGACATAGTGTAGCAGGTCAAGGTCAGTGAAAACAGTGATGAAATCTTTGGTTCTCATTAGTAAAACAATAATTAGTCCCTCATGATAAAACTTGATGATTTTCAGTCATAAGGATGAATGTGATCATTGTTGTGAGAAGAAGATGTCACGCTTGTACCAGACTGTACATCAAGCCAATTGTTCTTTGCTTTTAATAATGTCCAAGTGTAGAATAGAAAATATGAATGGCATACATATATACATACGTATGTTGCCGTTGTTAACTCTGCTGTATCTATAGTTATCTTTAAGTAGTACAGAGATCACTATAGATTAGAGATGAGCAGATCGATTGTGAACTAATCATTACAAATTTCACTAAAATTCTGCTGTCAAACAAATCTGAAGTTTTGGTGATTCACTTTGGACAAATGAAACAAAACTGCGCCAGTGTCATTTTACTGTGAAAAATGCTGGGAAGGATCAAGGTGGAGAATCAAATTGGTTCAGAGGTTGACAGACAGGTTGTGGGCAGATCCTACAGTGTCTGGTCTTGATCACAAGCCAGATATGCCATTCTGAACTTAGCTTGAAATCTGAGAGCAGGTGTCTTGGATGTGTCTGGCAAAAAGCAATTACTGACCCAAAACAGCAATCTTAGAGCATTGTAGGGACAATACAGGGGCATATTTAATTGAGATTGTATCAATAGAAAGAAGAAAAGTCTGCACCAACCACATATTATTTCTGTAGATGAACAGCCTGCCTAATTAAAAAAAAAATTCCAAAATGTTCTACCATTCATAAGTGTTTTATGGGCTTTTCCCCCAGCACCTCCAGTGCTAATTTTTGTACTTAAAAAATATTTTAAAACTGTGATCCGAAGTTGGCTTTGGTATCTACTGGTACCTGGGTAATCAATGTCTGAAGTTATTTCATAAAGTCTTGTGTGACTTTGGAGATAATGTGTTTCACCTCGGCAAAGCCCATACATTTGAATGATACATGGATATGGATCTCCGTACAGCATTCAAAGTTTTGACTGAAGCAACTTCTGATCTATGATCCAAAGCTCGCTTCACTCAACACTAATGATGATTGTGTGTTGGACAGGACCTGGGAGCCAGATCAGTTTACTGAGAAGGAGGTGACATCAGTGGAGGAGGGTAGATGCAACGGTGGCAATAAAAAGAGGAAGCATTGTATGGCCAAAACCTCACAAAAAATGCCCAGGACCGATCTGCTTCTATTATGATCAGCTCAGGAACTGGTGAAGCTGCTGATACTGTGGGCATAGACTGAAAACATGCCAGACTTAGGCTAAGATTGCTGCTTCTAGCTCTGTGAGCAACTCTTATATGGTATTTTATTCTCCACAAGGACTGTACACAAAAACAATATTTATAGGATTAAAATAATGTAAAACAAACACAAACATAGTTACCAGAGCTCTATTGCAGCACATGAGGTGGGATCACTGGATCCTGTCGGAAAAAAGAACTACCTAGCATTCGAAATCAGAACAAGTATGTTCTCCTCCTAGTCTTCTTTGCAGCAGCCAGGCTGCATCCCCAAGCATTACAGTGCCCTTTTCATCATCTGTGTCTTCTCCTGCTCAGAATCTTCCTCCACCTTGTCCTCTTCTCCATTGTGAGACATGTGGCCATGAGAAAACTATTCTTGACCAGCAATTAGCTTGTGTGCAAGCTGAACCCCCACCTGCCCAAGTTGCTGGTAGTGGAGTTGCTTCGTACCACCTAACTGTGGTAAATGTGCCAGAGTTCAGCACCTTGATCAAAATTTAATTCAGTAGGTATTACTCCCTCTGGCAAGCTGTTCATAAAACATGCCTTGTCCTTCTTCAAATGTGGCACAGTGTGCTTTCACCTAAATTTTATTCAGCAGACATTATTATTCTTTTCCAGTTGTCCATAAAATGTGTCTCCTCGTTGCTCCTAAAGGCTCATTTGCATAAATAAAAACATTATTTTTCTCAGCAATATGGGCACAAATGAAGATGGGACCACAGCTGCCACATGCACATGCAAAAGGTCAACCAGTTTCATAGGTTCAAATCTGCTGACAGGTTCCCTTTTAATCACCATCTTTCCCAATAAGGGACAATTTTTGGAATGTTTTTAATTTTAAAAAGCATAAAAAATGCAATGGCATGGTATGTTTTTAAACAGGCTGCTTGTTAACACCATTAACTATCTGTTTATCCATAGCTTTATATTTCAGTGTCACTCTGACATTATTTGCAATTGCTATCTTTGCATTAAAGAGTTTACAAGGGAAAAGAGAGAGAGCAAAAAAGAAAGACAGACAAGAAGAAATTTGAGTCAAAGGAGACCTCCTTAATGCTTAAAATCCTGAATGCTTTGGTGACTTTGGAAAGTGTATATGTGTGTGATGAGAGACATTAGACCTGTGACCAGTATCACGTTAACATTTTAAAAAGCCTGTATCTTTTTTAAAACATATTTGTCTAATCATGAATATAAAGTGGATTCTTTGTTTCCACTCTTTTCAAAATTCCAGTTTTAAGGTGTGTTAACTTTCTTTTTTATCACTGTCCGTTTTAGAAAGAAAATCTTTTATGCATGTGTGTATAGCAGCCTTAACATATAATCCAACATTTTGAAACCCTTAACAAGACTGATTTACTAAGTGAGAGTTGAACGTCTTCTCTTTACTTACCTTATGCAACATTTAACTGGCAATTCATAAAAACAATATTACATAATGGCTGAAATTACTAAGCAAGTTAATGAAGGCCGATGTCCAAACCAAACAAGCTGTATTGGCTGCTCAACTGAATGTCCCATTCACTTGTAATATTTTTGTAAAGCTATACTATGCAATACTTGAGTAACTGGTCAGTGACATATTATGTTTATTTCAATTCTTTCCACATGTCATTGTAAAGGAAGCTGTAATCACTGTAATCACATGCCTGTTAAATGGATTGGCAGGGTTAATACCTTAAGCTACAAATTCCACATGCATTTTAGGTCAAGAGTTGGATCCATTTTCTCTTTGAAATTGGGCTAAATGTATTCTAGAGCACATTAGATACTATAATGTGATTTTCATTTGACTAAATTACCTTATTTGAGTGGAGCTGCTTGATGTATCCTCCAGCAAAAATACTGAATTAAATGGATGGTGGTTATCCTATTCCAATTACTAATTTGCTTGCATATCATAGAATAATGAACACTTTATTTGTGGTCAGCTTTTTCATGATTTATCAAATATGTAAATACTTTTCTAATAAATGGTGAAAAATAGCAAAATGAATCAAATAGTTTCTCTAATTTCAGGACCGGATGGGCTTCCTTTCTCTTTAGGACACGGCATAGAGTTTGGTCAAATGCATGTTTCCAAGCCCAAGCCTATGTTGTAGTGTTGAGTGAAATGATGTTAAATACTTGATCCGAATTACAGGAAAAATGTGATTTGCTGCGAAGCAGAATTTCTGCATGCTTTGTGGTTATTAACCAATTTTCCATGAAATGACAGTAAAATAAAAAAAAAAAAAACATACTTACCTCATCCACAAAATCTCGTGTGTGATGAGGTATGATGTCACCACACTGGCCAACGTGATGATGTCATAATGTGTTGGGTGCGATATTGCACTAGATCTTCAAGCACGATGGCTGGGGCGGATGAGATTTTATGAGCAACCCCTAAAATGCTTTAATATTGATCTCAGATGCTGTGATCAGTGAGGAACGCGGCATTTGAGGAGTTCAATGACGGGGGGCAGTGCAATCGCCGCTCCCTGTCATTGCACCCGTTACTTACAAAAATTGTGCTTCGTGACTAAGTAAATCGTCACAAAGCTAATTTTTTTGTAATATTCGGCAAACCAACTGAATAGAATTTTTAAGAACTTCGCTCATCTCTACTATTGGGCATTAAAAGGGTTTTCCAAGAAAAATTACATTTTATTAAATACCCGCAGCCTGCCTTCATAGACAGAAAACTCATGCTTATCTGTTACCCACTGCTCTTGATCCATGCATTGCCTACATTGTTTTCCTGCTGTGTTTACATCCTGTGCATGAATGTGAGTGGAGGATCGGAGCAGGAGGGAGCAGGTAATTATGAGGTTTGGGCATTTTATAAAAGTTAATTATTCCTGTTACACCCCCTTAATGAGAAGATTTTTTTTTGTTCACCAAGTTCAGAGAGTCATAATTGGATGGGCGATTTTGACCTTTTGATAACTTGTTAGGCATATTTTGGGGAGAGAGGATAAACAAAAACAGCAATCGTGGCATACTTTTTTTTTCTTGCAGGATAATTAACATATTCACGTTAAAGTGTATTCTTGTAAAGTAACATTTCTTTGTACTTTTTTTATTTTTCTACAATCCCAATTTGAAAAAGTTGGGACACTGTAAAATGTAATTAAACGTAAAAAAAAATGCAATGATTTGCAATCTCATAGATTCATATATTTTTCACAATAGCACACAGAACAAATATCAGATGTTGAAAGTGAACACAAACAGGGCTGGCTTCACTTATTCATGCCATAAAGATAGCAAGTTATAGGGTCGCAACATGTGCCAAAATTACGTCCACAGTACAAATATAAGGCACACCTTACTGTTTATAAAAACTGATTCTTTATTTAAGGAGTTTTTCGGGATGTTAACGTTGATGACCTATCATCAGGATAGGTCATCAATATCAGATCGGTGGGGGTCTGACACCTGGCACCCCCGCCAATCAGCTGTTTGAAGAGAAGGCCACGTCCCATATGAGAACAGACTTCCCTTCATTGTTTACCTACTAGTTGCTGGCGTTGCAGCAGCGAGCAGGTGTAATTACAAGCTGTCCCATTCACTTCAATGGGATGGCTCATTCCTTTACACTTAGGAATAGGAACGAGACAAAAAATTAAACATGTCCCTACCCTTGGAGTCCCACCTTATAGGATGATAGTATGCCAAGTGCCGGATGTATTGACAACTTGATCAGATGTTGAAAGTGAGATATTTTACCATTTCATGAATTAAAACTGATTTATAACTTGATGACAGCAATGCATCTCAAAAAAGTGGGGACTGGGGCAATAAAAGGCTTTTGGAATTTTTACAGTGGCTTTCAATAACTTTTAATTAATTAAAAATAAATTTTCAGTTCACATTTTAGAGGTGATTTATGTACTAAATAGTAGCCCTGACCACCCTTTATATCCTGTTTTCTGTTTTACCCCTATTTTTCAGTCTACATTATGCAGAATGGTAAAGACTAGAGATGAGCGAGCATACTCGTCCGAGCTTGGTGCTCGTTCGAGTATTAGGGTACTCGTAAGTGCTCGCTGCTCGGACGAGTATCTCGCCATGCTCGAGGACATGGCGACTTCCGCATTGTGCACTTTTGGCGCCTATAAACACAGCCAATCACAAGCCAGGAGACTCTGCGGTACACCCAGCATCACGTGGGGCCCTTACATGTCGATAGCAGGGGTTGGCTGGCCTGATCAGGTGACCCTGGAATATACTAGTGACTGGCCGCGGTGCTCGGCTCAGATGCTGTCTGGATGTCGTTAGGGATAGAGCTGCTGCGTTTCAGGGAGAGTGTTAGGGCCTGCATTTAGTTCTTTGTTAGGCAGGAGTGATCTCACAAGAACCCAACAGCCCTTCTAAGGGCTAGAAGAAATTTTTTTTTGTCTCCTGGCTTGACTGGCTGGCTGGCACTAGTAGTGCAGCTATCGCCATATATAACTCCTTTTTTTTATTGTTATATCTCAGTGATACAAATCCATTTCACACAGCAGTGTGGAACCATTCTGTGTGTTAGTACACTCACTACAATCTGTATTTTCTGTCCAGGTGACACTTTCTGTACGTCACTTAATCCAACCAGGTCTTTTGCTCTCACGTATATAGCTTGATCCCAAAAATCTCTGTGTGACATTTGTCTGGGTCGCAAACAAAATAGCCACCGTCAGCAGGGTGTGAGTTAGGGCTACGATAGTTTCTGCACGTCACGTTCCAAAAAAAACAAAACTTAAAAAAAATATATATTAAAAAAAAATATATAAAAAAAATAGTTTTTTTGTTGTTTTAGCTCAGTGATACGAATCCATTTCACACAGCAGCGTGGAACCATTCTGTGTGTCACAGTTCAGTACACTCACTACAATCCGTATTTTCTGTTCAGGTGACACATTCTGTACGTCACTTAATCCAACCAGGTCTTTTGCTCTCACGTATATAGCTTGATCCCAAAAATCTCTGTGCGACATTTGTCTGGGTCGCAGTCAAAATAGCCACCGTCAGCAGGGTGTGAGTAAGGGCTACGATAGTTTCTGTACGTCACGTTTCAAAAAAACAAAACATAAAAAAAATATATATAAAAAAATATATAAAAAAATAGTTTTTTTGTTGTTTTAGCTCAGTGATACGAATCCATGTCACACAGAAGCGTGGAACCATTCTGTGTGTCACAGTTCAGTACACACACTACAATCCGTATTTTCTGTCCAGGTGACACATTCTGTATGTCACTTAATCCAACCAGGTCTTTTGCTCTCACGTATATAGCTTGATCCCAAAAATCTCTGTGCGACATTTGTCTGGGTCGCAATCAAAATAGCCACCGTCAACAGGGTGTGAGTTAGGGCTACGATAGTTTCTGCACGTCACGTTCCAAAAAAAACAAAACTTAAAAAAAATATATATAAAAAAATATATCAAAAAAATGTTTTTTTGTTGTTTTAGCTCAGTGATACGAACCCATTTCACACAGCTGCATGGAACCATTCTGTGTGTCACAGTTCAGTACACTCACTACAATCCGTATTTTCTGTCCAGGTGACACTTTCTGTACGTCACTTAATTAAACCAGACTGAACAAGTTTGTGGGTTTCAGTACAGCAGGCCCAATTATTTTTTATTTTTTATATCATACACTTATATACAGAAAATGTTGAACCCCAGGGCTAAGGGTCGAGGACGAGGGCGTGGGCGTGGGCGTGGGCATTCAATTACTGCAGGGGGCAGAGGCCGTGGTCCTGGGCAGGGTGAGACAGTACCTGCTGATGAGGGAGCAGGGGAACGCCGCAGAGCTACACTCCCTAGCTTCATGTCTCAACTTACAGGGACACGTGGTAGAGGACTGTTGAAACCACAACAATGCGAACAGCTGATGTCGTGGATTGCGGACAAAGTAATTTGTCCACCAGTCAGTCTTCCATGCAGTCCAACCACGTTACCCAAGGGAGCACTCCTCTGGCTCCTCCACCTCAACCTCCTTCCCCCCTGTCTGCCCCCTCCCAGGAAAATTTGGAATGCGATCCGGCATACTCTCAGGAACTGTTTTCTGGACCCTTCCCAGAGACACAAACCTCTTCTCAGGTTGCTGCTGACCTCGTTCCCGATGCCCTAGTTTTCGCAGTCTGTGGGTGATGATGATGATGACAATGTTGACTTAGTGAAAGAAGTTTGTAAAGAGGTGTCGGACAATGAGGAGACACGGTTGTCAGACAGTGGTGAAGTTGTTGTCAGGGCAGGAAGTCTGAGGGGGGAGCAGACTGAGGGGGAGCAGACTGAGGAATCGGAGGATGACGAGGTGACTGACCCAAGCTGGGTTGATAAGCCGAGTGAAGACAGTGCTTCTGAGGCGGAGGCGAGTGCTGCACCAGAACAGGTTGGAAGAGGCAGTGGTGTGGCCAGAGGGAGAAGCAGGGCCAGAGCTGGTGCATCAGCAGCAACTGTTTCACGTAGTGAAGCTCCCGTGTCGAGGCCTAGATGTTCACAAGTCTGGAGGTTCTTTAAAGAAAGTGAGGATGACCGACGGACTGTGGTGTGCAACCTGTGCCACACCAGGATCAGCAGGGGTGCCACCACTACTAGCCTAACCACCACCAGCATGTGCAGGCATATGAGTTCTAAACACCCCACTCAATGGAACCAAGGCCGTTCACCACCTCCTGCGCGTCACACCACTGCTCCTTCCCCTGTGTCACTCGCTGCCTCTGCTAGTCAACCCCCTGCCCAGGACCCCGGCATCAGCACCTCCCGCCGGAAAACCATACCTTTGCCTCCATGATCCTCCACAGTGTCCACCAATGTGTCCGAGCGCAGCGTTCAGCTGTCTTTACAGCAGATGCTGAAGCGCAAGAGGAAATACAGTTACACCCACCCACATGCCCAAGCCCTCAACGTCCACATCTCCAAATTGCTGAGCCTGGAGATGCTGCCCTATAGGCTAGTAGAGACCGAGGCCTTTCGCAATATCATGGCGGTGGCTGCCCCTCGGTATACGGTCCCCAGCCGCCACTATTTTTCCCGATGTGCCGTCCCATCCCTACACCAGCACGTGTCAGAGAACATCATCCGTGCCCTGACCAATGCTGTTTCTGAGAAGGTCCACCTAACCACGGACACGTGGACAAGTGCTGCCGGGCAGAGACACTATATCTCACTGACGGCACATTGGGTTAACTTGGTGGAGGCTGGGACCTAGACTGACCCTGGGGCCGCTCATGTACTGCCCACACCGAGGATTGCGGGGCCTACCTCGGTCACGGTCTCTCAGACGTACTATGCCTCCTCCTCCTCCTCCTCCTCCTCCACCTCCTCCTCTGAATTACCATCCGTGGGCACGGCGCCTTCAGTCAGTAGCTCTAGGCGCAGCAGCAGTGCCGTGGGTAAGCGCCAGCAGGCGGTGCTCAAACTGCTGAGCTTAGGTGACAAAAGGCATACCGCCCAAGAGCTGTTACAGGGCATCACGGCGCAGACCGATGTGTGGCTGGAACCGCTGAACCTCAAGCCAGGCATGGTTGTGTGTGACAACGGGCGTAACCTGGTGGCGGCTCTGCAACTCGGCAGTCTGACACATGTGCCATGCGTGGCCCACGTGTTCAATCTAATAGTTCAGAGGTTCCTCAAGACATACCCCAATCTGTCTGATTTGCTCACCAAGGTGCGCCGCATCTGTGCGCATTTCCGCAAGTCGACCACAGATGCTGCCACTCTCAGGGCAGCACAGCGCCGCCTACAACTGCCCGCTCACCGACTGTTGTGCGACGTGCCCACGAGATGGAATTCCACATTAAACATGTTATCCAGAGTTTCCAGCAGCGCAGAGCGATTGTAGACTGCCAGATGTCAACTTCCACCAGAACTGGTAGTCAGGTCAGTCAGATTCCTCAAGTCTACAATGAGGAGTGGACATGGATGTTTGATATCTGCCAGGTGTTGAGCAACTTTGAGGAGTCAACACAGATGGTCAGCGGTGATGCCGCCATTATCAGCCTCACCATCCCGCTGCTTTGCCTGTTGAAAAAACTCACTGCTCAGCATGAAGTCGGATGCTTTGCGCTTGTCACAAGAGACGGTGGAGGAAGATACGTCGCTTGATAGCCAGAGCACCCTCCGGTCTGTTTCTCAGCGCGTATTGGAGGAGGGGGATGAGGATGAGGAGGAAGAGGAGGAGAATGTCCGTGAGACAGTAGAGGGTACCAGTGCTCAGTCCTTAACTCTTGAGCGTGTATGGGCTGAAGAGTCAAGCCAGTATGGAGAGGGAATTCTTGCGTGTTGGGACTCTGGCGCACATGGCAGACTTCATGTTAGGCTGCCTATCCCGTGACCCTCGTGTTAGAAGAATTTTTTCAAACACCGATTACTGGGTGTTCACTCTCCTGGACCCACGGTACAAGCAGAACCTTTCAACTCTCATCCCTGCAGAGGAAAGGAGTATGAGAGTGAATAGATATCAACAGGCCCTGGTGCACAAGCTGAAACAATTCTTCCCATCTGACGCCGCTAGCGGCAGAGGGCATGGTTCTGTGGGCCAAGTAGCGGGGGAGAGGAGCCGAGCAGGCAGCTTGTCCAGCACTGGCAGGGGAACGCTCTCCAAGGCCTTTGACAGTTTTATGTCACCCCAGCAAGACACTGTCACCTGTCCCCAGTCTAGGCAGAGTAGGGGTGAGCTTTACAGAAAGATGGTGAGGGAGTACCTAGCTGACCATACCAACGTCCGTAGCGATCACTCTGCTCCATACAACTACTGGGTTTCAAAGCTGGACACGTGGCCTGAACTGGCGCTGTATGCCTTGGAGGTGCTGGCGTGCCCTGCCGCTAGCATGATATCAGAGCGGGTACTCAGTGCAGCTGGTGGCGTCATCACCGATAAGCGTACACGCCTGTCAACTGACAGCGCTGACAGGCTGACGCTTATTAAAATGAACAAAGCCTGGATTTCACCGGAATTCAAATCTCCTCCGGGGGAAAGCAGCTAAAGATTAACATTACTTATGTATCCGATTTCTCTTCTCTACTCCTCCTACTCCTCCTCCATGACGTCTTTGCCTAACGCTGACCAAAAAAACGCCATTTTTTAGAGGTCCAACTGGCACTCTTTTACCACAATTTTTCAGGAGGGCCCCCTACAAGCCCTCTCTTCAAACAATTTTTCCAGAGGTCCAACTACAGGCCCTCTCTCCAAACAATTTTTCCGGAGATCCACCTACAGGCCCTCTCTCCAAACAATTTTTCCGGAGGTCCACCTGCAGGCCCTCTCTCCAAACAATTTTTCCGGAGGTCCACCTACAGGCAATCTCTCCAAACAATTTTTCCGGAGGTCCACCTACAGGCCCTCTCTCCAAACAATTTACGTCTTTTTCCTAACTTTCTCTCTCTCCAAACTATTTTTCCGGATAGCTGCCATATACGGTAATAAACTGAGAAGAATACAGAAAACACATGCCACACTTGATCAAGCTCATAATTTACGACTGTACCGGTTGATGCTAAATTTTTAAGTTGGGGTCCTGCGTCGTCATTCACTGAATTTCACTGATCTCCTCAACGTCTCCTCAAAGAACTGAAATACCATTGTGGAGAGAGTGGCACATCTCGCCATCAAAGTGATGAACCCCAACACCAGACTGCACAGCAAAGAGAACGAATAAATATCTCTGTGGTTATTTGTGCTAAATAAAAGTTAAATAAACACAAAAAAAAATTGATCTGTTCCTGTGCCTGATCCACCCAAGTTCAATCTGTCCCATCATGAGAAAGTCCCCCCAAGGAGTCCCCACTGTAGCTTGCTTTCCATACAACTACCTCACCCCCCGACACCTGTGTATCGCCATTGTCCACCACCTCCTCAGACAACACTGGTAAATCCCCACTGTAAGCACACGGAGACTGCAAAAGGTCTTGCGAATTGGGGCAGAGAATGTTCTGGGGTAGCACATCAGAGAAGGGGTGACTATGGGGTTCCAGGGAATACGTGACCACATGCAATTTCCATCCAAAAAGTCATACTGAGGCTCACCACCATGCTTTACACTGCAATCCTATTACTGAGGCTCACCAACATGCTTTACACTGCAATGTTATTGAAAGACAGACAATCAGGGGTTCACCGCCAGGTTGTCAGGCAGCATTTTTAAGTGGGTCACCATTACCATGTCCCTGAAAATTGCCTTGGGGTCATCGCCAGACTAATTTTTATGAAAGACCATGGGGTTCTATACACACAGTGCTGACGGAAGCCCATCAGCCTTTCTAAACACAATTGAATCTGTTCCATCATGAGAAAGTTCCCCCAAGGAGTCCCCACTGTAACTTGCTTCCCATACAACTATCTCCGACCCCCGACACCTCTGTCTCGCCATTGTCCACCACCTCCTCAGACAACACTGGTAAATCCCCACTGTCAGCACACTGAGACTGCAAAAGGTCTTGCAAATTGGGGCAGATAATGTTCTGGGGTAGCACATCAGAGAAGGGTGACTATGGGGTTCCAGGGAGTACGTGACCACATACAATCTCCATCCAAAAAGTCATACTGAGGCT